>BJCO01737273.1:0-12571 GCA_018326465.1 Flaveria floridana
CCTAAAACATCCCATAATCATGCTTAAAATGGGTAATCATAACCCATAAGTCAAATCAGGTCAAACCCTACAAATTCTGTTTTTCCTAAAATTTCAGAAATAATTCTAAGTGTTTGGCCGCATGGACACTATTTGGACGTTTCTGCCCTGTTCAGGCGTTTTGCTACTATGCAGGCGGCTGGTCTTACACTTAGTCATCAACACTTAGACGCATGGGCCTTTTGGGCGCATGGTCACTATTCAGGTGCATGGGCCTGACACTTAGCCATTCTGGGAAAATTTTCAGACATTTGGTTAATATTCAGGCGCATGAGATTTAGGCGGTTGGGCACAATTAGATGGTTTTTGACCGTTGGGCGCATGGGCCACTGTTTAGGTGCATGGGCAACCTACTTGCACTAATTCAACATAAATTAGTCCTAATTCATCCTATATCATAATCTAAGCTTAGTTGTAACGTTCTAGGCATCATCATATGTACATATTCATATATAAATCCCAAATTTACACCCACCCATATACACATTCATACATACTCATACGGGTGAAAACCCATTTTCATAAAAACATTCACACATGTATTTTCCTGCTCTAAAACTAGTGAAAACATGTAAGAAGGGGGTTCTAGAAACTCACCTTAGCTGCTTTTGAGTTTAAACCCTTCACTTGAGCTTCTCAGACGTTTTTAACACCTAAAACCCACTAAAACACACAACCCGAACATACAATAACACACATAAGCATATAAACGAGGCATAAGCCGACCAAGAACAACTTAAAACACAAATTCTTACCTTAAAATTCGAATTCTTCTTCTTCCTCTCTCTAAAATCTGAATTCTCTCTCTTTCTCTATCTAAAACCGAAGAGGATGAAGTGTGCAGGGGATTATGGGCGGCCATATCCCTTTATGCATCAACTTTTTATTCTTTTTGTCCTTTTGACACTTTTAACCCCTCTACTTGGGTTAAACTACATTTCCTTCTTTTATTCACGTTTATTATTTCGTTATCGTCTATAAAAATATCCGGGTGTTGCATTTCATCACTTGAAGTTTCTCGCATTCATCTTCTTTCATCATTTTATTTCTCTTTTTAATTGTAAATTTATAAAACTAGATAGTTGCATTGGCGCGTTGCGCCATGGCATTTTTGTTTTGTGAAATGTATTTGATAGACCATGTGAGATATTTAGTTTTTACAAAATTCGCCACTTTAAGGGCTATATGCTAGTGGCCTTATTTACAAGAAGATTTACATAATTTGCCCATGTAAGGGCTATATGCCTACGATTATAGCTAGAAGCATTTACATTTTGGTCCGACAAAAGTTTGTGCAAAATATTTCTAGGGCATGTCTTATGTTTAAGATTTACTTCACAAAAGATTTCCAGGGCACATGTCCGTTATCCAAAAGTTTAATATTGCGTCATTTTGTCCAAATGCTGAGTCCTTGGCTCTTCATCTACCGGTGATTGGTGATCAAGGTATCAGATTCTTTTGGTGTCGCTGATGGCTGCAGTTTTGAAAGGTTAGTTATGTTCTGAACCGATAAAAATATTAAGATTTGCATTTATGCTAGCGTTTGAGCTCTTTTCATTCTAATCTTATGAGAAAGATATGTTGACAGGCTACACACTCAAATATGCAGAGAAAATATATATCAGAAATCTGTATCTCACACATTCATAACAGCCATATTAGGCGTAACGTACTTACAGAACCCAAATTGACCCATTCACTAAATTACACATCTAATTTATTAATATTTTACATGTACTACTTAAACTTATTATTTCTTAAGAGGTTTCAAGACGCATATTTGTTGTAGTTAAAATCTGTGTTTTCTACATTACTGAGTTCAACATTTTTGTATGGAAAAGATGAATAAAGACATTTTGAAGATGTTGATCAAATAAATGAAGATTTGAATTAAACTAATTCATGAAATGTTTCAGCCCAATATCAAATGTATGTGTAGGTATGTGCCGTCTTAGAATTCTAACACGGTATCAGTAGAAATATCCAAATAAAAACTATATATTATGTTACCTCATGGTGGGAAGAGCTAAAGTTTTGTTCTGATTGCCCTGTTTCAACTGTTTTTTACCTTGCTTTATGGTTATATTTGTTGGGGGAGGTGTTGAACTTGTTAAATACAGTATTTGTGTTGGCTTTGCATCTCTCTTGATTATATGGTTATTGGACCCTGCATTATATTCTACATGCATTAGTATTGTCTGTCCTTCGAGTTGTTTGATGGTTTCTTGGCTGGTGTCTTCATCATCATAACGTTTGTCACTTACCATGTCTCTACAATGTATACTCAGTAGATTACTCATTGTTCCATTAAATATGGTTGCTGAATATGAGCCTGTCTCGTCGGTTATGATCATTCCTACATAATACCTGTAACATATGAATTACTAGTATTGCAATTAGAGTTGTATGTTTATTTTTTGGTTTTTTCACCTTAGGATTGGCTCATCAATATTATCATGTTGTCTGCATAACCATTTGCCTCTTTTTGGATGGGTCCTGTGAAAACATAGCGGGCATGTTTGTGGTTACCAAGGTCTGCCCATTGAAAAACTTATGATTGATGCTTCACACTCGAAGTTTCTTTTTTTGCTGCATGTTATAATTAATGTTTAGTAAGATTTGGTAATGTAAACCCTATTTGATTTACCAAAACAATAATTTTGAGGGTTTTACCATTCGTTGTTGAATTTTGGTGATTGTCTTTATTGTTTGGAAATCTTCTTGTTGAACTATCAGCTGCGACTCGGGTGCTGGGAGCTGTGCTTGGTTCTCTTTGAATATACAATATATTTTATGATATACTCGTGTTTATTTTTTGTAAAAATCTTTTCTATTATATGTTTATGATAGTGTTCGTGAGTACATAGATCTTAGACGGTTTATGATATCTGTGTCTGGGTTGAAGTAGATAAATGTTACTGTAATGGATCCCAGTTGTGTCTTTCTTATTAAATACATGCATGTTGCTAGTGAGGTGCATGAATGATATGTATAATGTCTTTAGCATTTTAGTTTTACAGTTGAATAGGGTGACTCTTGTGCTTGTTATTGCTACGATGATGGGTGGATCTGCTTGTGACATTTTTTCCCGATCAAACCTTGGAATTATTTCTTCCTAGATGGTGGCCTATATCTCTTCTGCACTACATTGAGCCATGATGTATCAAGTTAGTATATGTGATTTGTGAGGTATTGTATGGTTGGGGTTAGAAACTTACCTTATGTTAGTAATTTCCATCCGTAGGAGTTTTGTTCCATCTGCTGTTCTAACATGCTTGGTATTATCTAGTCTCTCTGCATATTCTATTTCAAATGATGTGTTACTATATGTTTAGTTTGTAGGAATTTTGTTACATGGATTGTTGTGTAGTACGTGATACTATGTTCTTGTTGTTTATTCACGTGGTGACCTCCTCATAGGTGAGTAAGTTAAAGTAGTGTTCTGGAAATCTTTCAGGGGTTGGTTCCTGATTTATGATTATGTTTGTTGGACTTAACAAGTGCATTAAAAGGATAATGCTTCCCATAATAAAACATAATGTGTTCTAACATCCTAAAAATCATTAACCAACACAATAGTATCATTAACATTCATAACATACACTAATTTAGTTTAAATTTCTTTTTTAGTTTTGTAGATAAAAATAATTTTTGCTAAGTGTCAACAGCGGATGAAGAAAGTCTAAAGCGGATGACTATCTGTGAGCAGTGGGTGAAGAACGAAGTCCGAAGTGTAGACAGCGGATGACCAATGTTCACCGTGGATGACCAATGTTCACAGCAGATGAACAGTCCATGATGGATGTTCATCCACGACGGATGTTCATCCACAATGGATGAACACTCCTCAGCGGATAACTAACAAGAGCAACATTCAAACAAGTGTTCACAGCGTACATCATCCAAGGCACAATGGATAACTCATTTACCATCCAAACCAGACAGCATGCCATCTGCAGCGGACAATCAACATTCACAGCGCACTACTTATAGACTTAGGATTATTATGTAATTTTGTTTTACATAAGGATATTTTAATAACTGCAAATAGCTTTTTGTATAAGCTATAAATAGAGTATACCCTAATCCTTTGTAAGCTTTTGAACGTTTAATACAACCAGGTGTTTTAATATTATCATTCAACCAGTCAAACACACACATACATTCACACACACACGGATATTCATATCATTAATCATGGGTTTCCACACCATGATTATTGAGTGTTGAATATATAACAATTTGTTGTTACATTGTGAGATATTGAAAGATTCTTAGGGAGATTTATTTGATCTTGTTCTTATTCTTAAAAGTTCAAATCAGTGGATTTCATCACATGGTATTAGAGCCTTAGCTCAAATCAAATATGGATTTTTGATCCTATCATTCAACACAATGACATTCATGGTTCATTAGATTCATAACGTACATTTTTAAGCTTAAAATCTTCAGAAATCATTCTTCTACTCCAAACATTCAACAAATGCATAAAACATGATTCATTAATTTGTTTTGAAGCATTTTGTAGAAGATTTTGTGTTGTTGAAGTTCTAAACAACATTCAAACACTGTTTTTCAAAACAAAATCATCATAAAAAATTCTAAAACCTCATCGGTTCTAAAGGTTTTGATAAAATAGTGTTCGAGTACTGTTTCATTAATTTTCTTCAAACAAACATTGTTCTTGACCATTTTAAATCATTCAAAGTGTTTAAAATTATTATATTCAAGTGTATATACTCTTGAATCAGGTTGTTTACTTTTCAATCAACAAACCGATTGTTGATTCTGTGTAAAACACTATAGCTGCCAACAAACCCTAGGATAAACCCTATTTTTTATTCACTCATAAACCTTCATAATCTCCGATGATTGTGTTGGGTCATCATCAAAATCGAAGAAGAAATATAATCGTTTTTTGAATTTTTGAAAAAGTCACTTTTTGATCCAAAAAGTTAATTTTTAATAACAAAATATTTGTTTTTAGGTTTTTGACTTTTATTGACTCACATCATTAAAGGGTTTTGACTGATTCGCAATTGTCAAACAAAATATTCCCTTTTATAACCAAGACTTAATAGTGACTTTACCTAGGACATTAATTAATTAAATATAATTATTTCCTTTTATTCGGTAAATCAAATTAAATAGTGACATTACTAACAAACAAATCCTAGTGACCTTAGGCTAAATTCAATTTAGTATCGAGCTAAATCAACAAACAAATTTTAAACTTAACTTTTAAGTGAAATCAATTATAAAATTTAACAAAATGCCTGACGAAATTTTAGAATCAAATAGTGGTCTCAAACCATGAAAACTCAAGAACAAAGCAGATTTCAAACAGTGGAAAATAATGTTCTGAAATGGGATAATTTTCCAAGACCCGGATCTATGGGCATCCATAACCGAGGGACCATACATACATGTGACTCTTGATCTAGATTACAACATACAAAAACCAGTTAGCTTGAAAAGTGTAGCTGGTGATGACCTCAAAAAGGACAAAATAGACATGAAGGCTTATAGCATCTTGGCTATGACTCCACCTCTTGAGATCCTGACTAGAGTTGTAAACTTCAAAACAACACATGCACTATGGAAGGCTCTTCATACCATGTGGAAGGTCATCAACTCTGGTCAGGATCAACAGAGGTAGAGTCAAGTTTAGGGAGAATCCATACCACAATAGCTTCACAGATTTGTTCAATTGTTGAATGAGATGATAGTCTATGGTCTCAAATATGAATCGATGGAGATCAACAAAAAGATGTTGCATACACTTCCAGAGAGCTAGACTCAATATCTCTGATGAAAGCAACATTGGATCCAGAAGCATTATCATTAGATACTTTAGTTGCCAAAGTAGAGGCATTAGAGTTAGATGAAAGATCCAGAAACAATAGTACAATCAGACATGTTGAATCTTACAAATTCAAGGAGATACAACAAACAATGCATTCTTGACTTGCACTGGTGAGGAAGAAGATGAATAATTCTTGGATTCAAGTGAAACTTCATCTTTTCTATTGCAGAATCATCTCAGAACTAACAAAAGTCCAAAAATACTTATGTACATTCTTCCAATGAAGTTACACCTCAAAGCAAACAACATCCATAAGTTTCTAGCGCCACTAATCAACATACAAATAAGACTCAAAACATTCACAAATTTGAGAAACCCATGGATGCACTAACAATCATCTTGCAAAGTGAGGAGCAAAAGGTAGCTTTTACAACTTTTTCAACAAGCTTTGAAGCATATTTAGGGGTCAACCTCACTCCCTCTCAAATCATACAATAAGACTTGGATGAATTTCCTCCTGATATGGTTCAAAAAATAGATCTTCAATGGTCAACGACAATGATAGCATGCAGATCCAAGAAGTTCCTACAAAGGAACAGGGGGTTATGCATGGATAAGAAAACCAAGATTGGTTTTGATAAAACCAAGGTGAAATGCTACAATTGTCAACTCTATAGTCACTTCTCAAGAGAATGTCAACAACATAGAGCTAACAGAAACACCCAACAAACACAAACATCCAGTAGCTATCACTCAAACAGACAAATTCCACTATCCATCAGTATTCCTGCTTCCCTAACACCATCACAAATCACATAACATAGCCCCAACCAACATTTAATATCATCTGCAATGATCATCAAACAAGATGGTGAATGTGATTGGATATGTATGAGGGAGAGATCCAGTCCCCTGATCATGCCCTCATAGCAAACATAGAGGGTAAAATCTCTAAAATCCCGAAAGAGGTAAAGGAGAATCTCTGTACACAAGCATGCGTTGACAAAGCCACTAGATACAGAGAGCATGCTCATCAACTTTCAAATAAAGTGATTGAAACAACCAATTTAAATGACAGTTTAAAAATAGAGCAACAACAATATGAAATTAAGATACTGACACTTAAAAATGATTTAGACAAACTTCTGTCTGAAATGTTAACACTTGCAGCTCAAGTAGAGCAACTCTCTGAATCATTGACTCAGTCCAAAACATTACAAGCTGAAACAGAAGTGAAACTTCATAATTTTCAGGTGAGCAATAAGAAGTTTGTAGAACATCTTGCTCAACAAAGCGCTTCTAAAGACCCCTCTGGATTGGGATACAATAAGGTCAATCCACCTTATAATGACAAATATATCCCACTTCCTGATTCCATGAAAAACAAACAAAGGTAATCTCTTGATCCCCATGACAGGTTTGATTACTCCAAGCCATCATCTGTGACATCCGGTACTTTTCCATTACATATGTCAGCTTCGATCGTGAAATCACTATAGGTATAACTTATGAATATAGACTAGCTATCTATTTCAATGCACTTATTATATTTTACAACTATTATTGATTATATTAAACACAAACTCTTGAACTCACCAACTATTGTGTTGACTCATTTAGTATGCTCTTTTGGGGTTAACAGCTTCCGTAGGAGCATGCACAGGTCAAGCATGTGCATTTAGAAAACTGATGTCATGTACTTTTTAAATGGTTTACATTTGGTTTAATCTATGGTTTGGCGCGTGTTTTGCCAAATTACAGTTCTAGTAGTTTAGGTTTAACTTATTTACAAAATGCTTGCGCAAATGTTTTAATGTCTCAAACTCTGATTTATTTTGAATGTTGCATATTGTGTCGTTCTAAGTAACTAATGATTGGAATCCTAGTTTTGTTCACATGCCTCGCGGTAAAACCCCGCACATGGATTTTGACGGTGTGACAACATCATCTTCATCCAAATCATCTTTTATATCCAAAACACCTTTGATAAAATTTGTTAAGAGTCAAGCATCATCACATATCAAATCTACAGATTTTTATCAAGGAGAAAACAATAAGTTTGATTAACAAACAACTGATGAAGATGATGACGACTTATTATATGATTTGTCAAATCGACCAATTACTAAAACCAAAAAGGTTTTAAGTGTGGTAGATGCCCCAAACAAACAAATAAAGCAGACACAAGTTTTTGACAACTGCAAGGGTGGAAGAAAGACTGGATCTTTTACCCCTTTCATTAAACAAACAAATAAAGGGAAAGGAAAACTTCCTATTTAGTCAAAACAACCAACTGTAACTTTTGAAAGACCTTTGAAATCAAATTTAAAATAAAAAGTTTCTAACAAAAAGAGTACTACAAATTTGCCCTACTATGAGTGGTGTGATCAATAAACCTACTCTACAAGAAGTGCAAATATGGCAAGTACTGCAAGTACTGTAACATGAACAATCACAGTACAGAATCATGCCATTTTCATAATTCTTGTTCAATATATGAAAAAGAAACAATCAAAGCACTGTAGATTGCTTTTTCAATAAGAAAAATAAGAAGCAAACCAAACAAAATCCAGTTAAGAAATCAACTGAGAAACACACAGTTGTTCCTAACAAGAACAAAGGAGGAGCACCAAGACAAACTCCTTACTCAAAAGTTGCTTTAAATAATGACAAAACATTTTATGACAACTTTAAAATAAATAGGAGACATAAGTCTAAAAACAGAGCAACATCTGACATTGGCTCTCAAAGGAGAAGAGCTCAAAGCACTTCTCCAGATAGAGAAAAAACATACACAAAGGAAATTTAGTGTACCTAGAATTCATAAACCATCGGACAATGCCATATTAGAAGAAATATGGTTATGGGAAAAGACAAAAAACGCAAGACCATCTTGGCTTGGGTTGCACGCTCTACCTGATTTCCTTACTTGTGCAGGGACATCAAAGAAGGCCTCACAACATATGGTATGTTGACAGTGGATGCTCCCGACACATGACTGGAAATTGTTCTCTTCTTTAGGGCTTTAAAAGCAAACACTAAGGAAAGATTACAGGAGAAGGAACCATATCCAATGGGTCGATCAGCTTTGAAAATATCAACAACTGCTCCAATCTCTAGTTCAATCTTTTTAATGTATCCCAAATATGTGACTATGGATATGCTACCTTTTTGACTCTAAGAACTGCTACATCCTCAAGACGGGTTTTCAAATTACTGAAGACTGTATCCTTTTGAAAACTCCTCGTCAGAACAACACATACATAGTTGACATGAACACTTTTCCAGCATCAACCCCTAAAACATGTTTATTATCAAAAGCAATAGAAGATGTTTCCCAATAATGGCATAGACGATTAGGTCACTCAAATTTTAACAGAATAAATCAACTTGTAAAAGGAGATTTAGTAATAGGTTTACCATAAAAAGAATTCTTCTGCATAGACCACTGCACTGCATGTCTGAAAGACAAACAACGCAGATTTGGTCCAACAAACATCATAAATTAACAAATCATTTATCACTGAGATTGAGAATCAATTGGATGTTAAAGTTAAATATTTAAGATGTGATAATGTACCAAATTTAAGAATGACTTCATTTCCACTTTTTGTGCAAAGGAAGGAATAAGTTATCAGTTAAGTGTAGCAAGAACTCCTCAACAAAATAGAGTCACTGAAAGAAGAAACAGAACATTGATAGAAGCAACAAGATCCATGCTAGCTGACTCTCTATTGCTCATATCCTTTTTGGCTGAAACAATCAATACAACTTGCTATATTCAAAACAAAACATTAATCCTTAAAGAACAAAACAAAACTCCATATAAGTTAATGTTTAAACGTAAACCATTCGTTGGCTTTCTTAAAGCATTTGGATGTTATGTTTCAATATTAAACACCATAGAACATTTATCCAAGTTTGCTGCAAAGGTAGACAAAGGATTCTTTATTGGATATTCTAGAATCTCAAAACCTTACAGAGTCTACAATCCAAGACTAAATATTATGGAAGAAACAACATATGTTGTTTATTAACATTCTTTTATAAATAGTCATTGGATCAGACTGGTTGTTTGATATTGACACACTAACAAAATCATTTGACAAATATTGCTTTGATCTTTCAGGTATAAAATAAGATATTGAATATCCAATGGTACCTCCTCCATCAAATGATGTTCCTTTAACTGCTGATCCTCCAAGGTGAACAAACATCACTCCTTCAAGTACCACAGTTACACCTCCTCAAGATCAAACAAACATATCTAGAGGAACATGAACACCTAGTCCATCATCATCAACACCCGTGATCAATCAACCAAAACCTTCTGGTGACCCTCAACTAAGTAAACAAACAAGGTCACAACATCAAGACACTGTTGACAAAGATGATGACTATCATTCAATACCAGATACACATCATGATGATGAAATCTTAGATTTCTTTCATGATTCACCATAAACATTCAATGAACCTTCACAGCTAGATAATCCCATAATTTCAAATACCCTTGCCCATCCATCAACACCAGATCAAACAATCAATAATCTTGATTCAACTATCCCTGTTGATCAGATTGAAACCACAAGAGCTCATAAATATCATCCTTTGGAGAATATTATTGGTAACCTCAATGTCAGATTGACACGAAGTCAAACTGATACAACAAAAATTTGATTGTTTTCCTATTTCTTATCACTGGCTGTACCTAAAAACATCACTAAAGCACTCAAAGATAGCAGTTTGATAGAAGTAATGTAAGAGGAACTACAACAATTTAGAAAACAAGAGGTTTGGTATTTAGTTGACCTCCCTGAAGGTCAATATGCCTTTGGGACAAGATGGCTATTCAGAAACAAGGCAGATGATAGAGGGATTGTCATCTGAAACAAAGCTAGGCTTATTGCCCAAGGATACACTCAAGAGGAAGGCATTGATTAATGATGATGTCTTTGCTTCTGTAGCTAGACTAAAGGCAATCAGAGTGTTCCTTGCATATGCCTCCTCCAAGAATTTCACTGTCTTCCAAATGGATGTCAAATGTGCATTCCTCTATGGAAAGATATATGAAAAGATGTATGTTGCTGAACCACCAGGATTTGAAGATCCATACTTTTCTAACAGAGTCTACAAGCTAGATAAAGCTCTGTATGGTCTTTATCAAGCACCTAAGAAGTGGTATGAAACTTTATCTAAGTTTCTACTAAAGAATGGGTACCCAAGAGGAATGGTTGATCTATAAGGCCCCGTTCCTGGAGACCTCACAGTTGGTCAATCATCGCATTATTACATAAGACATTACATAATTCATAAAATATGCAACAGAAACAAGTTAACAAAAACCATTCATTATTATTAGTAAATACTGTTGTTAAACAATACATTGGGGTTCGAGTTACAAAAGATTGTTTGATTGCATTACAAAACAACAATATCATGAGTGGCAAATGGATGTCAGTCTTGCCCCGCCGAGTAGCTTCACCCTCGTGCCATCATCAGCAATGATTACCTGCCAACTAAAAATGTATAAAAGTCAGCGTTGCTGAGTGAGTTCTAGTTTTAAAAGCGTTAAAATACCTTATATAATTTATATATGAAAATACTCTTTTCAACAAAATACTTTCTTTACTTTCGTATGTGAGCACGCATCATATATACATCAAGGTATTACCTTCTTTCTTTCCTTACTGTACGCATTCATTCATTTCGTACTTTTATCATTATCTTTCACTTTCTTATGAACCGATGTGCAATACCCCAAACATTATGCACGAAGCTGATGCTGGGCCTGTGGTCTATAAATAGACCATGAACATTATGCACTAAGCTGACCCAGTCACCTAGGGTATGCTACAAGGGTCCCTGTCAGTCTCAATGAGTAACCCTGCATGCATCCTTTGGGTTAGCTAAACCGCATACGGTTGAGCTAACGACAACATGGTCATGCACCTCCTATTCATTTGCTTGCAAGACTTGCATTCTTTCATTTATATTCCACTTTTCTTTATCATTAATCTTTCACTTTTATTAATGATAATACTTTACGTATACGTTCATAAACATACCACGTAAATTCACACAATAATAATCATTATGGAACATAAGAACAACTTATAATTATGCATAATAATAACAATTAAAACCTTAAAGTCAAACTAGGGTCAAACCCTAATCATTCTGTTTTTCCTCAAAATTTCAGAAAATTTTCTAAGTATTGGGCGCACGAGCACTATGCAGGCGCATGAGCCCTGCTTAGGTGCTTTTCAAGTATGCGGGCGCATGAGCCCATACTTAACCATTTCAACACTTAGGTGCCTGAGCCTCTTGGGCGCATGGGCACTATTTGGGCGCATGACCCTATACTTAGGCGTTTCAGCCAAAACTCAGGCGCATGAACTACTGTTTAGCGCATGAACCACTGTTCAGGCGTATGAACTACTATTCAGTCGCATGAACTTATACTTAGATTTTCTAAGGCATAATCTGGGCGCATGAGGTACTGTTTGGGTGTATGAACCCTATTTGGGCGCATGACCCTACTTAGAACTTTTCTAAGGCAATTTTAGGTGCATGGGCCTTATTGAGGCGCATGACTAACCTGTTTGGGATGTTTCTAACACATTTTCAGTCCCAGTCATCACATTCTCTTATTCTAAGCTCATGACAACTTTTCTAAGCATGAATACCACATAACAACCATAAATCATCATCATATAAGCATAA
>BJCO01737274.1:0-10049 GCA_018326465.1 Flaveria floridana
CTTTGAAATTGTGTAATATATGGTCAAAGTGTTACTTTCGACTTTTCGATATGATCATTTCCTTATTTTCCCAGTCGTTTTCTTGCGAGAGTTACGTTAAGATGCATGGTGACCAAATAACTTGTGTTGAATGATTTATAACACAATAATTTGTACGACCAGGTGGTTTTATCACACCGCTTTGGTTATCGTAAGTGGTTTTGCTAATGATCTTTAAATCTATATAAGTGGAGTTTGGACCCGTTTTCAATGAAATACCACCTTAAATGGGAGTTATTGAAAATTGGTCCAAAGTGTAACTCGCAACCATAGTTGCGACTTACCTGGTTCAAAATGGAATTAACAAAATCATTTAGAAGTCAATCGAGGTGACCTAGTCATATTCGTACATGATTTTTAATCTTTTTTAAGGTTGTTATACACTTGGACGGTTTAACGCAAAACTTACACTGATGGAGTCAAATTCCAAACCGATTTCATAGAAGAGTGTTCCTAATGCAAAACCCAATGCAATATATATGCCAAGTCGCAACCAATAGTATCCTAGATCACGATACATGTTTTTGAACGATCTTTCGGATAACACCCAACACTGTGTAATGAAACTGGCTTGCAGACCTCCTTTCCCCTCTATTAGATCACCTTTCTTCAAAGATAAAATAAATTTCATCGATATCATTTATGTAAGTGAAGTTTGGATTTATGAAAAACGAGTATATATTATCGATTATGTACCTTTGCACTTAGAGTAGCTATTTCTCTTTGAATATCCTTGTATACTTCAGATGACTTGTAGGCTTCAACAAGTACATGGATTACTTCATTAGGATTGTTTCCACTATCAGTGTCCTATTAGTGGGAAAAGAAGAACAGTTGAAAAAAACCTAACAAGAACCTTCAATTTTTGTGTAAAAACAAGAAATTTGAAAAAAAAAGAAAAAGAAACTAGCAGTTCTTAAAGACTTATATATACAAACTTATCTTGAAAACAAATTTTAGTGTAAATCCCATACGCGCGTTGTAGACACAAAATACTTTATGTTCATGATAATAAATGTAATTTTTTTTAAATATTACCAACACGTTTCAGATGTAATGATTGTGCATGAGAGTAAAATTTTATAGTTACGCATGTTCAAGTGGGAACAAGCTTAGGATGAGTGACCTTCAATGAAATTTTCAACAGAAAAACAAAAAACCAAACCGTACTATAAGCTACTTGTGAGAAAGCGAATAATATTGATTTGTGTAAAAGGCATGAGATTATCAGGGTTTAGATTGAAGGCCTGATATTATAACTCATTTGTGGTAAAGATTGAAGTATTGAACAATTTACTTCATGCATGTGCAAGGTCCTACCTCATCAAAATCTGTATTGATAGTCATTAGGTAATGATCTGCAGGACTTTGTAGATCTGGACAAGGAAAGCCATTTACTGCAAAAAACTGATGGTAGCAACAAAAGTACTAGTAGTTATGTACATGCTTTATGATATCTAACTATTACTGTATGTTATTTGTTATGATCATGATATTAAGATATATAACCTGATTTGCTGCAAAAGTAGGACCAAAGTATAATGTTTTCCCCAAAGATAAAAGACAAAGATTGTTAAAAAGCCCAAAAACTTGACTACTAGGTTGATGGATCGCGGTGACAACCGTCATCTGGTATTGCTGAGTGAGCTTAACAATCCGGCTCATGACATAATATGACGATGCGCTGTCAAGACCGCTAACAGGCTCATCGAGCAAGAGAAATTTGGGGTGTGTTAAGAGTTCTAAACATATGCTCAAGCGCCGCTTTTGGCCACCACTTAGTCCTTTGATCCCCCAGCCTCCTATTCTTGTATTCATAGAATGTTGCAGCCCCATCTCCCTTATAGTTTTATCGGCTCTCTCCCTCTTCTCGGATTTTGGCATCGACTTGGGTAGCTGCAGTTCAGCTGAGTAGTAGACCGTTTCTTTTACCGTTAGAGTCCATGTTAAAACTTGTTCTTGAGTCATATATGCCTACACAAATTTGAAAGGGTATCAGCATGATCATGTGCATATTAGTGTAGCTAGCTAGCCAAAATAACTTAATTCAAGAATAATATTATTCTTCTAATCCATAACATATATATCCAACTCCAAAACTTTCTGCACTAAATTTAAGTATATGATATATCGGATACTTAAATATAAAGTTGATTACTTTTTGATCATGTTGATCATACCATGGTGCCATATGCAAGTCTTGATTTGTGTCCGTTGATTAGAATTTGCCCCGTTTGCCTTGTGTTTGACGCCAATCGCCCTGTGTTCGCATAATTAACATGTAAAACTGTTGTTATGTATAAACTGGATTGACACTAGCTATATATGAACATGTTTACGTACCAGCCAACGCATCGAGGAGAGTAGACTTGCCGCAACCAGAAGGACCCATAACTGCAACAATCTCCCCTGGTTTCGCATAACCATTGGCATCCGTAAGCACATGTTTATACCCATTAGAGCTTGAAACAGCTACTCCAAGCTTCTCCCATGTCAAAAAGGCTCCAATGACGCCTTTTTTATTCGTCACACCACACTCAGACGACTCAACAATCGGGATGCAACATCCTTCATGTTCATCTGCAGGTTGTGGACATATTCCATTGTGTTTTCTAAAACTACCCATGCGGGAGATTGAATGTTATAATTAGATTAAGAGCTATATGAGGAATTTAGATAGAGGACGTGTTGGTTTGTTTAGAATGATGCACATTATATAATACCACCTAAGGAAATATCATACCTACCAATAATAAATATGGTTGTCTATTTGTGGATACAATTTGACTAATTAAATATTCATGTTTGCAAAGATCCACCTTTACCATATCGACTAACGTTGTAATGGGTTATGTTATGAGTGTCAGGTTTTTGGTTTAAGTAAATCTTGGTTAGTATAGCGGATCTAATAAATTACAAACTTGTATTTAAACCTATTTGATTAAAGTACGTGGGTTAGAAAATAATTATTTATACAATTAAGCTTATTACTCATTTAACTCTTATAAACTCAATTGCTCAACAATAACTATTTAATAAAAAGTTAAGCTTATTATCCATTGGCCAAGCATTAAACAACTAACCTAATGAATAATAAAAAAATATCATAATTTATAAAATTAGGACATTGGTAGCAATTGAAGAGGCGATTACTTCGATCACATATATGCTTTTCTCAACAGTTTGATCGACGTAGCCAGTTCATGCCCTCAACTGCCTAATTTTCATTAAATTCCTTGATGTCAGAGATCCTACTGTCGACCGTCCTTTTTCCGTAATTACACACCCCTCTTTTAAACTTGATTCTAAATAACCTAAACTTCTCATTTTAGGTATTTGTTTTATTATTATTCGTTAAATTTTATTTTATTATTTGATTATTTGTTTGATTGTTTGAATGCCAGCTTGAAACTTATTGGTTGAATAGTTTGTAAATTATTTCTTGATTTTATAATATTTTATTATGCTTTAGAAATCTTCTCTACATAACGTAATGAGATTGGTGATGAGAATTTGAATGAAAATAATATATGTTATATTGAAAACTACTAGTTTAGGATGGTTCAAAAGAAAAACCAGTATAGAACAATTGTAAAAATATTCTATTTCTATTATCTATTTCTAATGACGAATAACATGTTTTTTATTATATATCTGAAATTAAATTTGATTTTGTCTTGCTAATATGCAACCGACCTAAACCAAACTGTTTTTAAGTGGCCAGCTTGACGTGAACCAAACCAAAAACATGTAATATTTAATAATAAACAATTGACCCCAAAAATTTCCAATCCTTTTGAAAATTATTTCTAGATCTGTCACTAATTCCCATTCAGATATTATGAGATTTTCTCTCAAAGCTATTGTATTTTAAACTCCATCAATGATATGTATCAAGCTGGAGTCAAGACTCTCACTGCTTTCATCAATGCATTAATTTGAGGATGAGGCTAAACTTCTTGTTTGGGTCATGAGGAGACTTTCAATCAATGCTACAAAGACAATACGTTCCTCTAGCAAATGGTTTGAACAGTATAGCGGTCGATGCGACGCATGTGGACTTATGTATCTATCGGTCGATGCCCTTGATTTAGGTGTCAATTTATTAACCAAAAAAGCATGGCCAACTTGATCAACCAATAAAAGCATATGAAATAATCTTTTTACTACCTATTAGTAAGATGTTATTATCTTCTTTAATACCTTATAAAAAAATAATCTTTGATACGATCGAATTTAAATATATCATTTAGTTTGCTTAGCTTTTATTTATATTTATCTAGAAACACTGAGTTGTATTCGTTATAATATATGCAGAACATACTTTGCACTTTATCACTAACGATAACGAAAAATCTACTTTCATTTTATCCTGCTAAGTTGCTAACAATTCATACAAGTTAGTAGGTGATTATCTCGATCAACTTATTATTGTTTTTTTATTAATCGTGCCCCTATATCTCATGTTAAGTTTATGTCACGATTTAAATTCTGTATGAACTTGTTATTTTGTCAAATATTTCATGGTGATATTTGTTTTTCAGTAAGTTTAATGTTGTTTTTAATTAACGGTGTTTTTTACTCTTAAATACGACCTATTTGCGAGCATTAGTACCCACATCAAATCATGAGTTTGGTCTTTTCTATCTAAAAACAACCTAGAGACCTCATGAAAAGAACACTTTTATACGAGCAAATTAAATCACTAATGTCATTAGATTATTAAACGATTTACATTACATTAAAAGGTTATTTACTTCCAATTAATAGGGCAAGACGGAGAAGTTGAACTAGGGCGGCTGCATCTAGGGCTGCTGCATCTTCTCATTTATGGAGAATTTATTTTGAAGCATCGTTTTTCAATTAAACACCGTACGTGTAGGTGATCATTTATTTTAATCAAAGTTAATGAGACAACTAGGATAAATCGTTATCTTACATTTGATTTCATGATGGATCTATTAATATGTGCTTAGTTATTAAAATGACATACACTAAACAATTATATCACATATCCGTTTAAATAAGATTTTCACATCCCACACTAAGATTATGTTGGTAATTTAACTTTATTAATATCATTTTAATATAATTGAGGTTACTTAATGTCACATCCCGGCGGAAGCGTGAAGCGAGTTGGATGTGACTTGTTTGTTCAGAACGCATTTGATTATAAGGAATCAGATTACAAACAATATTAACACGTAAAACACATAACTTGATTAATACTATAACGATAGTTAGAATTACATCATCTACATATAAGGTCAAAATTTGATATAATCCTTATTACAACTTTTATTTAACTAAAACATCTTCAAATGCGATGGAAATGAGCGTCCACCACAACACTGTCATCGTAGATGTTGACAGTTAGATTCACACAAACCCTTCCAACGACTTCACCCCAGCCATTTGTACACATCAAAAGATAAATCAACATTGTTAGTCATTTTCACCTGAAAAAGCATACTCAAAACAGTCAACATAAAATTGGTGAGATCATAGGTTTATTTTCTGATAAAATATTTATTGATGCACCAATTACAACCAAACCTGCTCACACACATAATTCATACTGTCACGAAATAATTCACAAAATCAGATAATATAGCATCACAACACTCATTCTGTTGGTGCAGGAAATATTTAAATAGCATCACAACACTCATCCTGTTGGTGCAAAATATCCTCCTAAGTAGCGCTACCTATATTATCCAACGATCCCACATCCGAATTAATGGTTGTATCACAAATGACAGTATATCTCAAAAATTTCAAAATAATGCATCAAATACAAACAGTATGTTTTTTCCCCCAAAAACTTTTATAACACCAAAATGGGGCTATGAGTCTCACCTTTACTCCAAATTGTAACATATAAAAATAAATTTTATAAGTTAGATACAAAAATCTTTTTAAAATTTTTAGAACCTCAGATGGAAACAATTACTAAAACTTTAGTAGCAATATTATTAGATTATATTACTATAAAATTTTCAACTTCTGTTTTATTATATATAAATTTTTATAATTATTACAAACTTATCATAAATCATTAAAAATAGTTACTATCATTTATAAATTCCCAAATCTTTACAGAATATTACTCAAACAAATTAGAATACTTCATAAATTTATTTAGGTCTAAATCACAGTAGATTTGTTTTTGTAATTTTTACAATAATCTCATAATTTAGTAAAAATAGATATACAACTCCAAAAATTATTAAATTTATGCATTCTGTTGAGTTTGATTTATCATGGTTTCAATGAATTTTTAAATATTTATTACACTATCTAACTATTTCTTTTGATTTTTCATTTACAGATCACATAAAAATTCATATCTCTGTTATAAGAAGGAAATAAATTATAAAATAATTTCTGGAGCTTTTATATCATATAATAACCATTATGTGATTTTTACAGAATTTATCAGAATTTATTTCTATTATTTGATAATTTTATTTTATTTACCTTAATTTGTATAAATTATTTTACTTATTATATTTTTACCAAAATTCACAGAGTGATATTTCAGTATCTTTAGAAGCTTTTTTAATGTTTATTCCCACAATCGCTATCATTTAGTATTTTTACTTAATTTTCTTAATATTTCAAGATTTAACTTTCTATAAATCCCAAAATTCTCCTTTTTGTCACAAGTTACCTGAAAATTTTAATATTTCATTACTGTGACTTGATGAGAATTAAGATTTTCAAGATATTAGTCTTGGTGTATTTGCATCAAAACTAGTTATATATGTGTTTATAACACATGTGTAACCTTTGATTTCAAGATATATTAAGAAGATTTAAAAACCTTGTGAGTGATGTTGCTGCTTGCTTATGAGAACCGAGCCCCTTTTATGATGGTTGTTTGAGAGCCGAGAAGTATGAGGTGGGTTGTGAGTTGTAGTCGATGGGTAGTGATGTTTTAAAGAAACCAAGGGATGGAGAGAGTGGAGATTGTAGTGATTGTGTAGGTTATGAAGATAGAAACCGAGAGATGGTGATGGTGTGGGTGTGTAGGTTATGAGAGAAAACAAAGAGATGTGTGAGCCGAGAGTTTGAGAGAGAGTTGAGATGGTGGTGTGCTTTGTGAATGTGGTTGATGGATGCTTTTATGGAGGTCTCGGTCGAGGCCTTTATGGCTTGTAATCATGATGTTTAGTTCTAGCTTAGGTGAGTCTCCTTCACAAGCTTACTAGGTGTCATGCAAGGTGGCTAAGAATATCCTAGAGTTTGCCACATAACCCTTGTAATAATGATGGTTCCATGTGACTCCTTTGATGAAGTGATTTGGGTTGCGGTTTCAATGGTTGTGGAGGTTATCTAGCCGATAGTTTTAAGTGGGAAGGTTAATGACTTAATCAGTCATTTAACCGAGAGAGTTAGGTAGTTTAATTAGGTTTAATGATTTGAGTTTGATACTTGATGTTTTATCGTATTGTAACATGGTTTACTTAATCTTAAAATGTCGAGGTATTTTTTATCAAACAATGTTTTAGTAACAAAAACTTATATGTATTATTATATGCACACATAAGGTATATGCATGCAAAACCTTTATACATGCAAACATGCATACGTAAACATTTGCATGCATGCAAGCATGCTTGCTTATAACACATATATATAGTTATATAGTTAGTTACAAGACTTAATCGTGTACACAAAACGTGTTCATGCACTCGAATTTTTTATGTATATAAGTTTGCATTCATATAATGTATATTAAATATACGTTCATGTCATAATAATATAGTCATATAATAATTGATATGTGAAAATATTAAGACTTAATCTTAACTTTATTAGGGTTGTCACACTTAAGATTAAATTAGAGATAAAGGTGAACATGGATACGAGCTAGAAAGTGTGGAGTTTACAGTCAATCAAAACCACTTTGATTTCAGCCACTAAGAATTTCCGCTGATCATTTTTTCATTTTTCACAATATTATTTAGAAAATTCCCTCAATTATAAATATCAACTACTGTCAGTATAATCGTCTTCAATTTTACTCATTAACAAACAATTAAATTGTTTCACTTCATTATGATGATCCAATCCCTATAAAAGGGGCTTCATTCAGTCTGTTCAAAACAAGAACTAACAGAAAGCTCATTCTCATTTTTGAAACTCTTTGTCGCTAAATGATTTTGTATATATACACAAAATATTTAAATTTGGAATTCAAAACAAGAAAGTTATCCAAGTCGTATGATAACTAAAATTTTATTGAAAATTATTTTTAAGTATCTTAAAAGTGGATTAAAATTACAATATTGTCCAAAAAGTTATATTATATAGTAGTATAGATATAGATAGATTAAGATAACCTTAAATATAATAGTGATACTTTAAATTTAATTAGAAATGATAAAGTACGAGTATATAAAGCTTAAAAAGGGTATAATAACAATAAATCTTATGACATTACATATTAAAGCTTACAACTCTTCATATGTCATTTTAAAAATGATATAAAATTACAAATCTAGTAATGATTTCTCTATTATATAGTAGTATAGGTATAGATATGTGTTTGTAAGCAAGTTGGGTTTTGTATGCCAATTTTCAAAATTTAGCCATGGAAGACTTTGAAATACCACAATTAAAAGCATATTAAATAAAACACCCATCATTAATCCAATTTCCAAAAAACAAAAAGAGAAAACAAGAAACAAAAGAAAACCAACGACTGAGGGTTTAAAAAGCTATAAAATTATTGAGTAGTAGTATAGTAGTAAAAAACTCTTGAATATGGTGCACAAATGAATCAAGAAAGCTTCCATCTAACAATCTCTTTTATGAGTCAAGACGTAGCGTTGAAGTACGCAAGAACACTTTCAATCTTTTTCACTCACTAAAGTATTTTATGAATTGTATAACGTACACACTATAACATTTAAAAAGTACAAACAACAAAGTAGGCTTGACAAGTTAGGATGTATTCCTCCTTCGAAGACAAAATAGTTGTTAAAACTTATTAAATCATAAGAATAATTTTAGTTATGTAATATCTTAAAATTTGATTTTATTATTCTTAAATCTTCATTATTTGTTATTAATTTTTAAATTTTAATTATTTCTTATTTTACTAACGGTTGATAACGACATATAAATCTTGATAGATATTGTTGGTTTATAACAGGTTGGCTTTAATCAACATGTATAATACATAAATTTATATCCTAATTAACTAAACTAATACACGTCTAATTGAAAATCACACATCAAGTGTACATAACCATGCGGAAACTAAACCAGGTCTAATCACTCTAATAAATATAAGAAACTAAATAATAGGTTTTTGAAAATTATATTAAACCACGTGAGATTGGTAGATAATACCGTAACGTATTAGACTTTTAGTTTTACTTTATGGTAGTTTTTTGTTTCTATTAAAGGAAAGTTATTAATAATATCTTTAATTACGTGATAGATTTCCTGATTCATATTACAATGGTTTTTTGTTACTATATATTAATGGAAGTTTGTCGGTACCTACTAAACGTTGGCGGCTTACGCAACTATTCAGCAAATCCTTCACTTCACGGAGCCTTCTTTGTTATCCTTTTATTTTTATACTAGCTATAGTAACCCGTGTGTTACACGGGTTGAATAAATAAAAAATTAATATAATAAAATTTATTAATTATAAAATAATATTTTAAGATACAATATCACTGAAATTATGTATTAGAAATGACTGTAAGTTATAAAATAGTGATATCAACTTTTTAAAACTTTTTTTTTCACAAAAAAAATAAACGTTTTATTCTAAAACAAACCGCATAAAAATGTCATTTTTAAAAAATTTCTTATTATAACTCTTAAATTTAATTATTTTTGGTTTTAAAAAAATAACTTTTTGAAAATACCAATTTTAAATATTTCATATTTTTTAAAAAAGTCTTATGCTTTAAATAATTTATTATTTTATAAAAAAATTGTTTATTTAGAAATAACATTAATAAATAGATCTCTTTATTAATTTA
>BJCO01737286.1:0-11435 GCA_018326465.1 Flaveria floridana
GTGGAGAGTGCAGGAGGAGGCGGCGGCGGTGGAGAGTGCAGGAGGAGGAGGCGGCGGTGGAGAGTGCAGGAGGAGGCGGCGGCGGGCAAGCGTGCAGGAAGAGTCGGCGACGGTGGAGCGTGCAAGAGGAGCCGACCTCAAGCAGGCGCAGGCGAATGTGGAGGATGAAGATGATGTTGGATTTCAGTTGCAGAATGTGGAGGATGAAGATGAAGTTGAGATATGGGATTTCAGATGCAAAATGTGAAAGATGAAGATGAAGTTGAGATATGATTTTCTCTTTTTTCTTTTTAACCTAGGGACAAAATGGTCATAAAATTATATTGGGTATATATGCTATTATATTTTTTGCTTGGGTATATATGCATTTAAGGTATATTTGTAAGGGTATATATGCAATTGTTCCTTGTGTAATAAATAAGAATAATGTTCTGTTGTGTAATAATAATAAAATCAAGTGATTGTCATTGTGTCTTAGCATACTGTGTTTTATTAATCAATATTATGTCATATATAAGTGGAGAATTATTTTGTGATCGTTTTGATTTGAACAAGATAGAATGTATTGGGTTTTGTTGTGTTATAACAAAACATCCATTCTTTAATAAATAAGAATTTATAACAAAACATCCATTCTTTAATAAATACGAATAGTGTTCTGTTGTTTAATAGTAACAAAATCAAATAATTGTATTTATTGTGTAAATAACATGCACCGTGTCTTAGCATATTGTCTCTTATTAACGAATATTGTGTCATATATAAGTGGAGAATCATTTTGTGATCATTTTGATTTGAACAAGATAGAAAATATTGGGTTCTGTTATGTTATAATATCATAATAAAAAAGACACAAATAGCACAATAATGTCAAAACATCTAACACAACAAATCATAAACATAAAAGACACAATCATAATATAATGATATGATTCGCATGAAATACATCAGCAATATCTCTTTAAAATAGCAAGACATTATACATAACGATAACAAACAATACACATTAACAATCTTAAATAAAAAAAGACACAACGATTCGATCAATAAATTACACAATCAACAACTTTAATCCATAAAAGAATCACAAATTCAACTACATATATAATAAAACAAACACAAATATTAGAATAAACATATTACAATTAACAAAACGTATTAAAATTGACAAAATTTACACCAAACTATACTTACCAGACGATTCCTCTATCGTCGACATTAAGTTATTCGTAATATTCAATAAAACTATCGCAATGTGCAACAAAACTAGATGGAATCTAAACTAATTGAGTAATAACAATAATAATAAACATAAGCAAATTCATTTTTGATTCAATAATGATGAAAACTTAACACACAACTGAAAATGATCGATAACATCTCTCTGTTTTTCTTCTAGAAGCGCGAGTAACTATCTTTCCTATTTTACCCTTCTTTAGCTAATTACAGCGGTGGCACATATCAGCACCATAAGCCTTCTTAACCTTTTTAGGTTCAAAGGATTTTGCATTTGAACCCAAACCTAATTATATAGCCGCGGTTGGAAATGTTATTTTTCTTTCATAAAAAAGTCGTATATCAACATGCTTGGTTTTGGGTTAGACCCACTCCTTGACACAGCTAGTTGGTCAAATGAGTTGAAAGTTAACAAAATCTAGTTTACACGATCCGGATGACATTTAGTGTTCACCAAGACTATCGCTCTCCTCGATGGACGATAAGGTGCAGTTCATTTATTCATCGGTCAAGTTGGTCCGGTCCATCCAAAGAGTACGTCATTGTAATGGTAAGTATGAGTATTTTCAACCCGAAATGATAGATTTCAACATAAAAGTACTTATATATAACAGGTCTTCTTGACATCATAAAACCCAAAATAGCCAGCATTACACACTTTAAAATAACCAAACCAATCGTCACGCCAACAGGCCTTCGTTTCTCATGGTTCTAACAGGCTAAGTTCATGATTACCTAGTAAGGTTCAACTGGGGCACGGAATTTGGATCCTGCGTACACTGCAGCTGATCCCAACTCCTCTTCAATCCTCAGAAGCTGCAGATTTTATTTAATAATTAAAATTAAAAATCAACATATCACAACTCAAGATGTGTATCAGTATCATTAATGAAAGATAATAAAGATTACACACCTGGTTGTACTTTGCGAGGCGTTCTGAACGACAAGGAGCTCCCGTCTTGATCTGACCCTGTTTCAGTTCGTCGAATCACATAATAAGAGATAATGAATTGTATTATACCATATGACCTGTTTTAGTTTATATTTTTAATCAGTTTGAAGTTCTTACAGTGGCCAATCCGACAGAAAGATCAGCAATGAAGGTATCCTCAGTTTCACCACTGCAATAAATTCAAAGGCATAAGTAGGTGGATTCAATTCATTCAGCTTAAAGTTAACTCATATGAGTAGAGCTGACAAGATAGACGGGTTGGGTAAACAGTTAAAACGTTTATAAATGAAGGTCAAAGCAGGCCAGGGCATTTTGTGGTAGACTTGAGACTATTTCGTCATTTTTGTTAATTCTAAATAAAGAACAATATTGTTGTTACATTAGTAACCTATATCACAAAAGCGATGTACAAGGTTGTACACACAATAAAATTAGGCTTTGGCAAACTTTCAACACATTTTAACTTATTTGACCCATTTGATATATAAAGATGACCCGAATCAACTTATTCTTAACTAAATGGGTAGAAATTGCCACCTCTACACATGATGACATATAAGTCAAAAGTTAATCTAGGTAAAATCATTTATCACCTTCTGTGGCTAGCCATTACCCCCCAACCAGCACGTTTTGACATTCTCACCGCTTCTATGCTTTCTGTGACGGACCCAATTTGGTTCACCTAAAGTGTAGTAAAGCGTGAAATTACACCTCAACAAAATGAATACCAATGAATTAAATTAAAAAGCAAAATAATTAAACAAACCTTCAAAAGAAGAGCATTGCAAGTCTTCTCATTGATTGCTTTTTCAACACGCTGAGGAAAACATATTAAAAAGGTAAGAACATAAAAAGCATAAACACTATTTACTCCACTAAAGGTGTAAGACGAGCTGAGCTTAGTTGAGCCGCTTGTGAGCCACTCGAGATCAACTAATTAAAAGCTCAAACCGATGAGAGGTTATGACAAATCGAAGCTCGTGTATTTACTCAAGCACTAGCTTCATATACCGAGCCAAAATAGGTTCGCAAGCGTATAATTTATATAAATATAAATATAGTATATTTTATATAAAAGCAATTATATATGTATGCACATAGAAGAACTAAATAAGTAAAAAATAATAAACAAGTTGAGCCTCAACCAAGCGCAAGCTTGATGAATTACTCAAGAGCCTCAAGCATTAGGCATGGAGCTCGAGATGAGCCAAGCTTCAGCTATTTTGAGTTAAACAAGTTGTTTACGATATCAAATCATTTACACCCCTACTCTAAATGATTTAAAGGTTTAAAAAGCTTTGATTATACCTTTGGGTTTGTCACAAGAAGATCATCACCAACAATTTGAACCTGCTCACCAATTTCTGCTGTCATCTTCGCATAATGCTCCCAATCATCTTGATCAAAAGGGTCCTCTATGGACACAATAGGGTAGTCGGAAACAAAAGATTTGTAAACATTTTTCAAACTGTCACCTGATATCTTCTGGGACCCATCATTGTTCTGCAACATATACCGTTCTCTGTTTAGTTCATTTTAGTTTTACCAAAATGTAGAGAGTTGAATTAGCATTTGTTTTGAGTGACTTATAAGTTATACCTCTTCTTTAAAATTCAGATCATAGGTTTTATCTTTACTTTCATAGAATTCAGATGCAGCGACATCCATTCCAATAACAACCTGCAATAATTCTATTAATAAGACTCAACAGTTCGAACTAAAAAAGGAGAGGCGCACATTTGAAAAGCTGATAGGGTACGTGTCATATTGGGTAGTTTTGTATTGGTTGGATCAGGTTGTGTTGACCAAAACTTTGAAAATTATATAACAAGTTAGTGAGTCAAATATGCTTATGTGCATTACAATATACACTGGGCTAGGTTCTCGTCCAATTGACAAAAAGATATATAAGTAAGCTTCTTTTTATGCATTAAAAATCAAATGGGCCACTGTCCATTTTAGCTAAATTATTTTGTCCAGCTAGACGATTAGAGATAAAACATAACATCTAACATAAAATGATTTATGAGGTTTAATGTGTTAAAAAAGTGCACAGTGTTACTTTTGATGCGCTTGACCCCTTCAAGATAAATATACTCTATTTAACCAGTTCATAATTAAAGGGCTTAAATTTGCCACCTCTAGAATATACCTTTCCGCTATATCCAGCCTTTGATATTGCAGTCTTCAAAAGTTCAAGACCTTCTTTGTTTTCCTGTATTACAAATGCCATACAATGATTTTGAATAAATGACAGATAATATATTTTAATAGAGCTTTAGCTTTATAACTCACATAGTAAGAGAATTTTCAAATTCTTATCGACGGGGATCTAGAAGAATAAACTCACCTGGATGTTAGGAGCAAATCCACCTTCATCACCAACATTAGTGGCATCTTGACCATATTTCTTTTTAATTACTGACTGAAAACGAAAAGTTATAAATACAATTATAAAAGTAAAAACATTTTATAGTGGCATGATTGTAAGTACCTTCAAGTTATGATATACTTCAACACCCATCTTCATGGCTTCCTTGAACGAAGAAGCACCAACAGGGAGAATCATAAACTCTTGCATGGCAAGCTTGTTGCCTGCATGCGAACCACCATTGATCACATTAAAAGCTGGTACTGGCAACACCAATGTCTTGTTTCCAGCTAGGTTTGCAATGTGCTGAAATTAAAGGGGTAACAAAAAAATTAAATATAAATACAAATAATAAAACCAAAATCAATGACTGATAATCTGTTTGCATACCTTATATAAAGGTATTTTCTTAACAGAAGCCCCAGCTTTACATACAGCAAGTGACACTGCCAAGATGGCATTAGCACCAAGCTGGCCAACAAAAGAATAAGTAACTTTCATACATGAGATATCCATAAGGTGATGAAATGTACCTATTGTGATTAATAATAGGGTTGGCAAGTACTAATACCATGACATACATGACATGAAATTAAGTAGGTTATAGGTTTAATAAATAGGTTGTGTTCAGGTTTACCTGTTTAACCAGCTTAACTAAAAAGGTTCATTTACAACCCATAATACCCCTTTATTACAACCCGCCACTTATTTACAATCCATCTAACCCATCAGCCTGTTTACAACACATCAGCCTGTTTATAACCAATTCACCCGTGTGACTTCTTTAGATAAATGGGTTAAATGTTACACGCCTTTAAGCGTGTCCAACTTAGGTTGATGTCTTTAACATGAATAAGTATGTGGGTCGTGTTTGGGTTTAACTATTCAACCCCTCTACATAACTTGATTGCAACCCCTAATTAATAACTAGATACTTAAATATGGATAATTTTTAATTTTTTATACCTTCTGTTTGCACCAACCCCATTCATTTACAGTTCCGTCGAGCTCTTGAACCATGAAGTTGTCAATTTTGGTCTGTTCTGTGGGATTCTGTAAGTAAATAAGATAGAATAAATGAATAATCAACAATACAATAACACTAAAATTGTATATTATTAAAAAATGACAATTATGCAGAGGACATACCTTGCCAATCAAAGCAGGTCCAATAACTGTGTTAACATTCTCCACAGCCTTCACATTTAAATATTCAATTGAAAACTGTTAGTTTATTTGCTGCTACTAATGAGATCAGAAAACCTGTATAAAGTATAAACCATATACATGGTATGACAAATGTTCATTTGACTAACTTTATAAAAACCTAACCATTTGACCAAATTTTAATTATTACAAGTATACCAGCAAATCTTAATCCAATAAACACATGACACAGGCAGGCCATTCACTTGTATGACGACAGGCAGCAACGCAAATGAAGATACACATGGAAATGGCACTACCGCACACTTCAACCGTCAATTGGTTATATTATTATAGATTTGGTCAAAAGACTACGTAACCATTAGTAAATAATTTCCAATGCATAAAGAAAAACTATTTTTGGGTATACTAACAAAATGCTATCAAGTGTGACATGAAATAACATATATTTTGAATTGGTTCAGCCGGATGCCTGGATATCAAAACTAAAGCAACACAAGGCCTATACATCTCAAGACTCAAATTCGTAACACTTGTCATTTATAAGTCCTCAAGGTTAAGAAACCACCTAATTTCATATGTAGCTAGGCAAACAAAACAAATCTGATCTCAGTGAACATTCAATCATTACGTTAAAACTTGAGCAACACCATGAATCTTCAAGAATAATACAAACCTTCAGGACACCTTTACCGAGATAGTCTGAACCTCCATCTCTTAATTCCAAAGCTTCATATATACCTATTAATCATTTTTTTTTTCAAAATAGTACCCAGTAAAATAGGGTTAGTATTAAAACCGAATAAGTGAATCATAACTAAAAAACCAAACTGATTGAGAAACTGATGGTTAATTTTTCTGTAAATAATACATTTTATCTTTGAAAATTTGTAGAGTAAATTACATTTTCCTTTATTTGAGATTAATGTAAAATTCACTTTTCATTCTTAAACTAAGATAATAACAAAAAGCATCATTTCTTACACTATTCTTCCTATATATTTAGTTCAAGTTAAAATAAAAATCATTTATTTTAGTGAAAACAACTTAACCCATGACAAAATACGAACACAGAGAATTATTTCATTAGTTTAAGAACGAAAAGTGATATATATGGCAAACAGAAAGGACGAAGAATGTAATTTACTCAAACTTTTATTATAACTATTTTAAATGTATCATATTAGTTGTCAAGTATTTTATTTGAATAAAGTTATATATATAATCAGTTTATTAGTTGAAATTTATGCGACTCCAAACACCCTTTTTTCCAATAACATGATTTTTTTTAAACAGCAAATGTGTGACCCTGCTTCGGGGATATGTGTTATCTTAATCGGGTTCATCTATCCGTTTCCCAGCCGGAACCGCACCCTCAACCCCCTTAGGAGGAAACTCATTGCTGAGAAAACCAACTGGCTCAACTCTAAGCATTTTTGCTCAAAGTGAGACTTGAACCCATAACCTCCCAATATTTACATGTCATGGTAGCTCATCTTATTCCAATAACATAATTAACCAACCCATTCATAACCGAAACAGATAGGTTAGAAAGTCTAAGAGGCCATCGATTCTAGACAACCTGAACACACCAATGCTCAGGCGCTCAGCACAACCAATAATCACGTATCTAAAGTAACTTTCAGAATTTCTCATGAACCTACTAACGCTTTACAAAACCTACTAATAAATTAATTAATAAAAATACTAAACCTGTAGATGCACCGCTAGGTACGGCAGCTCTAGCCAAAGTTCCATCGGAAAGAGTAACGTCAACCTGAAATCATCGATTTCACTTAGTATTACGTATAAACCGATAGCAACACAGATCAAAACGCTTTCCGAATAACATTCAGTAGAATCATCAAAAATGATAAAACACATTAAAACAACATCTATACAAATCATAACCTAATGGCTAATACGATACGCTTCACGCAACATTCACTGATTCACATCATACAAACGAAATCATCAACATTCACTGATTCACACTCGGTAAAATTAACAAAAAACACTACGAAACAACATCAATACAAATCATAACCTAATAGGCTAATACAATACACTTCACGCCACATTCACTGATTCACATCATACAAACGAAATCATCAACAATCACTGATTCACACTCAATTAAATCATCATAAAACACTTCTAAACAACATCTATAGAAATCATAATCTATAACGATACACTTCAAGGTACAATCACTGATTCACATCATACAAACGAATCATCAACATTCACTTGTTCACACTCAGTGAATCATTATAAAACACTTTGAAAAACAACATCTAAACAAATCATAACCTAACACGATACACATCACGCCGTATTCACTGATTCACATCACACAAACCAAATCATCAACATTCACTGATTCACATCAAACAAACAAAATCATCACCATCAACTGATTCACAGTCAGTAGAATCATCACAAAACACTTCAAAACAACAACACCTATACAAATCACAACCTAACTTCAAGCTACATTTACCGATTCGCACCATACAAATGAAATAATCAACATTCACCGATTCACACTCAGTAAAATCATCATAAAACACTTTGAAACAACATCTATACCAAGCCACATTCACTGAATCACTGATTCACACCATACAAACGAAATCAGCAACATTCATTGATTCACACACAGTAAAATCATCATAAAACACTTCAAAACAACAACATCTATACACATCATAACCTAACACGACGCATTTCAACCTACATTCACTGATTCACGTCATACAAACAAAATCATCAAACACAATAACATTTACTGACTCACACTCAATAGATGCGAAAACTTACTTCGACCGTCGGATTACCGCGACTATCGAAGATCTGACGAGCTTTCACGGCCTTGATCGTCGCCATTTGGTCGCTGATTAATCTCTTTTGTGACGGTTTTTGTGTGAGTTTTTGACGGAATATGCAGAGACGAGAAATGTATTGTGACGAAGTGTGTTGGAAGTTAAAGGCGTGTTATGTAAGGGTGCTTGGTTTGATCTGGACCGTTAGATGTTAAGACTGTGGGTGGAGATCGACGGTAGAGATTGAGTCTCTTGGGTAAAAAAGTGGTCAAACGATGCCGTTTGAGTGTTTCTTCAGTTGTTTTTGAATGGTCTGAAAGAATATTCTTTGGTGGTTTTTCTGTTTTATTTATGGAAAAGATATTTTATTGGTATTTTTACTGTTTTATTTATGGAAAAACTTTATTGAGATAAAAACTTATCTTGTTTTTTATTTTTTATTTTTTATTTTTAATAATTTCCTACTCTACTCAAATTAATTTTTCCTATTCTAATAAAAAGATAAATAGAAGTGTCACATATCATTATCACATTAATTTTATCAAACTTTTCATGCTTCTCTTTATTATTAAATAACTAAATTAATTACTAATAATGTTATTTATTTATTTTTATATTATAATTAGTTTTTTAATATATTAAGAAAAATATCTTTTTATTAACGTTATTTCTATAGAAATTATTTTTTATAAAAAGATTTTTTTTCTAAAAAATAAGCTATTTTTATGTAATATTTTAAAACTAGTTTTGTAAGTATGTTTTTTATAAAAAAATAATTAAAATAGGAAGTTATAGTAAGGAACTTTTTAAAAATAAAATTATTTAAAACATTATTTTGAAACAAAATGTATATTTTATCTTTGACAAAAATAAAAAAATTTAAAAAGTTTTTATTATTGTTTAATATAGTTATTACTAATACACAATTACAATCATATCATATCTTAGTATATCGTTTTGTAATTAATATTTTTTTCTATATTTTGTTAATTCTATCCGTGTAATACACGGTTTTACAAAAGCTAGTTATCTATAAATACATATTAGAGGTTTTAAACCTCAACTTTTAAGATAGATAAGAGACATCACCAATCACCGACCGAGATGTGCCTGAAAGACAATAAGAAAAAAATAACTTATCTATTAAATAATATATTTATACAAATAGTATACTTTTTATATGGTTAATATTGAAAATGGGGTTAGCTAACAAAAAGGGTAATCAATATCAACTAGGTGTTAACCCCGCCGCGCGTTACGGCGACGTCGTATGTGATGCGATGTAGTATAAAATACAATCAATCCAAATCGTTTTTGTAATGTTTCTCTCTCTAACCCTCTCTCTCTACTGTAAATCAAATGAACAGATCATCCTCTTAAAAGAAAAGAAATGGTGGGCCTAAGTAAACACCCACAAACATTTGTGGCAGAAATGGAAAGCGAAAAAAATATACTGATCTCACCGACATCTTGTAACACACAAAAAAAAGAGAGAAACAAAGAACTTATGGCGGCGCAGATGTCCGAAGACGACAGGCCAAGTGGCGTCGCAGGAAACGGCAAGCCAAGCAACCATCGCCCTCCTCTGCCGGAAGCAGAACCACAACCGGCCGAACTTGTGGCGGCGCAGATGTCCGAAGACGACAGGCCAAGCGGCGTCGCCTTAAACGGCAAGCCAAGCGGCCATCGCCCTCCGCCGGAAACAGAACCGCAACCGGCCAAACTTGTGGCGGCGCAGATGTCCGAAGACGACAGGACATGCGGCGTCGCTGAATCAAATGAAGAGATCATCCCCTTAAAAGAAAAGAAATGGTGGGCCTAAGTAAACACCCACAAACATTTGTGGCAGAAATGGAAAGCGAAAAAAGTATACTGATCCCGCCGACATCTTGTAACACAAAAAAAAAGAGAGAGAGAAACAAAGAACTTATGGCGGCGCATATGTCCGAAGACGACAGGCCAAGCGGCGTCGCCGAAAACGGCAAGCCAAGCAACCATCGACCTCCTGCGCCGGAAGAAGAACCGCAACCGGCCAAACTTGTGGCGGCGCAGATGTCCGAAAACGACAGGCCAAGCGGCGTCGCCGTAAACGGCAAGCCAAGCGGCCATCGCCCTCCTCCGCCGGAAGCAGAACCGCAACCGACCGCAAAAAAAAAACCATGGCGCAGATGTCCGAAGACGACAGGCCATGCGGCGTCACCGGAAACGGCAAGCCAAGCGGCCATCGCCCTCCTCCGCCGGAAGCAGAACCGCAACCGACCGCAAAAAAAAACCATATAAAAAGCTTTGAATAGAATAGTAATTCTTTAAATGAAAAAAAAGAAAAAAAAAACACCGACATAAGTCTTTAATTATATATAATGTGATAAATGAGGATTAAAAGACTCGTAAGAATATGCCTAATGTGTCCGACGATCCCATGTCGAATCCATCGTCTATTTTCATTGGATTAGGTTGATTTTTGGTATATATAATTTTGTGAACACTTTCATACAATGTTGTTAGGACCGGATCGGACCGGCCGGTCCGACCGGTCGGACCGCGATTCGGTGGCCTGTCCGGTCCGGTCGATAGTGGTTCGTTTTTGGAGCATTGAACCGGCCGGTTCGAACCGAGTCGGCGGTTGGACCGGCGAACCAGGCCGGTTCCGACCGGATTTTGAATTTTTTTTTTCATTTTAGTGGGTAAAAACGGGGTGTTAAACCATAAATTAGTAATTCAGATATACAAATATAGTTAAGTTTTATATATAACTATAAAATATATGTATAAATCATATATAAATTACTTATATTTAATTACATATATAAATATAATTAAAATATAGTTAAATCCGGTCCATCCGGTCCGACCGGTCCGACCGGTCCGACCACCAAACCAGTAA
>BJCO01737287.1:0-11727 GCA_018326465.1 Flaveria floridana
TTTCATCTGACCTGCAAATCGACCTACATCAGTCTTTAATTGAAACCCTTCGGCCTGATTTTTGTTTGAAACCGACATAGATTCATTATGTAGCAACGATTGATTCACCAAATCAGGAAGAAATATGCTGAAAATAATCGAATTGGTGGAGAAGATGAAAATGATCGATGCTTTGTTTGAATTAGTCTTGATTTGTTCAATGGAGGAGTAAAATAAGGAATATTAGTCAACTAATTTTATTTACTAAAAATAAGTTACAAAGACAATTATTAATATACCCTTTGAAATTAATAGATAAATATAAATAATAAAAAATTTTAATTGGCTAGAATTGGTTTTCTTGGTTTTCTCAAAACTATATGGTTTTCTTAGGATCCCTCCCCTATATATATATATATATATATTGTAGTTTTTTTAATAAAAGAATTTAATTGAAATTACCATGTATATAAAAGTTTATCAACGTGCAATGTAAGCAACATTTGGTGTGAACGTTATTCATTCAATGCTTTTTTTCTTTTAATTTTTAAGATTTAATAAGTTAGATGTGGTTTCATTTGACATAAAATGTGTTTCAAAAAATACAGTTTAAACGGGAAGGACTTGACTGTTTTCAGGGTCCAATGGCAAGGCAAAGCAATGGGCCCTTTTGTAAAGAAAGTAGTTTCTTTATCAGCAAAAGAAAAATTATTCACTCGACCAAATTCATCTTAGCCTTGTTATTCATGTTGTTACACTACGTATACGTAAAATAAATAATAGAATTAAAAAAAGGCTCTTTGTTGATATAATTTTTATATTACTAACTAAAAACTTCTTTATGGTATTATATCTTATGCATACGGAGTTTTTTAAAAAATATTTGATTTTTTACTTTTAACTCAAAACTTTTCATCTTGCAACTTTTAACCAAAAAATTTTTATATTTTACAATTTAATCTCATAACTTTTTAATATTCGACTTTAATCTCATGTATCTTTTATCTGTCGTAAATTTTTGCTTTAATTTTTGCTGGTTAACACGACGCAATATGCGAGTGTAGTTCAATATTTATATGTTTTGCTTTACTTTTTGTTTTCAATTTGTGAGTTAACATGGCGCAATGTGCGGCGTCTCGATCCAAGCCCCAATCGAATCCCAAATCGTCGACGCAGTTAATATAACACTCTCTGAAAACATGATCCACTAATGCAACTTTGAGCGAACAGGAAGCACAAAATATGTGGAAAGCCAATACCTTAATTACTTGACTTCTCTCTTATGAGAAGATGAATAAAAGTCTTCTAAGACATAATATTAAGTTTTACCATGACCCAACTATTCCACCTAGTAACATGAGGTGAACTTGGAAGCAAACAATGATCAATATATTCCTCATAAGTTTCAGAGAAAACTCATATGATGTATCAAAATCCCAACTCCAGTAATCTTTTTTATTAGACGAATAAAATCCTGATAGCTCTTCAAGAAGATCTAAAAGGTTACATTCTTCAACACCCTCCTAAGTCCTAACATCTTTACACCAATTCAACTGCCAAAAATCATCATGTGTCATCTCTGCAATGCTACATTATTTTTGTAATATCAACTAAACTAATATTGGATACCTTTTTTATAACAAGTCACCCCCTAACTAGTTATCAAGCCAGAAGAAGGTGAAACTAATCTCTCATCACCCCACTTGTGTTTCTTAATCGAAGACTAAGGCATGCGTTGACACTTATTCAACTTAACTTAACTGATGACTAAATGAATAATGAATCTTGTAGCGATAAAGCTTCGGCTTTGTTTGTAATGTATACTAGTGATTCTCATTCTCAGCTGACACCGTGTTTTTTTTAATACGTTACAAAAAAAAATTGATTTTAATAATCCAAACTATTAAATATTGATCAATACTAATTCCAATTAAAATTTGACCGGCCTTAATCTCAACTTTTGATTTTGTTACTATTAACAATCTCAGTTTAACTGATCGTTAAGTTCGTTAGTTTTTTATAATACGGCACGTGACGTTCTTTGTGATGTGACAAGTGACATGATGTGCTACATAATTAAAGTAATAAACTATAAATATATCACTTATTTTTATGTCTTTTTGTATTCAAGTCATTCAACCAGCAACAAAAGCATTAAATTAAATAACTTCAGAAAATGATCTTTTATAAAATAGAATCTAGTAATATATTTATATTTTTAATTATATACATCATGTCACGAGCCACGTCACGTCACGAGCCACGTCACGTGATATTTCATTAAAAACTAACGGAAGTAACTAACAGTTAAACTGAGACTGTTATTGGTAACAAAATCGATAATTAAGATTATTACTGGTCACATGTTAGTTATGATTAATATTTATTAATAATCAATAGTTTGAATTGTTAAAATTATTTTTTTTTTAAATTATATGTATTGTTGTAACTAACAATTTTTTTCCTTAACAAACATGTGAAAATTAACAGCCCAGACAAACAACTATTGAATATGTAGGAACGATTTTTATATTTGTTACGGTATGAAAGGATTCTCGAAGAACTTTGTGATTTATATGCGATTAAATCATTGATAAAACATAAAAACTCGTAGACAACATCTATAAAATATAATATTTTTATCATTTTCTAATGGAATGATATTTCTATTCCTTGTTTTACAATGTCACTGTAGTTTATTCATATGACCTTACCCTATTCGGACCAAAATATCCGATAGTTGAGATCCACTCGAGAACTGAAAAAGAAAAAAAAAACGATATTTAATCAAAAAAACCTATTAAGTCCATCTTAGACTCTGATTTATGTACATATGATGTTTTTTTCTTATGATTAAAGGTTTAACTTTTATGAAAGATGGATTTAAAAATATGATAGAACGTGTGAATCGATAATTAAATAATAATAAAAAAAACAAAAACAAAACAAAGAAACATGAAATAATCCATGGAGTAAAATGCGAGGTAAAAAACTTAAAACACAGATAATTGATTTGTCCAAAGTATCCAAAAACAAACAACGAAACAGAAGTTAATGATTGGAGCCGTTGAACGGTCAAATCTAGAACAAAAGTTTTCCAACAACACGACGATTCATAGACATCTCCGTACCCCACCATCATGTCATTTTGTAATAACTAGAACAGGGATGTTTTTGTATTTTCTTTTTATCTTGTTTCTTTTTGCTTTATAGTAAGACAACTCGGTATATATTTTGATTTAATGCAAACAAAATTTCAAACCATGGTTTTTAAAAATTAAATACTTTACTTTTATTTTCCATGTCCGCAACTCAATATCGAATTATATTCTATAATATGTTGATAATTTTCGTAATTTACTAAGGTGGTTTGATAAATTTATATAAATTTAATTATCAACTATCATATGCATAAGGTATTATGCCTTAATGCTTTTTTGTTGTACATAACATTAACTTTTATTGCACAAAGTACAACTATATATTGTACAAGTTTTTTAAATTTTTAGTTAACCCCCTATAAAGTTATAATTTCACCCCTTCAAGTTTCATTATGTTTATACTTTATATCTTTTATTTATTTACTTTTTAAGTTTTTCTTTTTTAAAATTTAAAATTTAATATTTTATAAAATTTTAAATATATCATTGACACGTGCTTATTTTAATCTACCGATGTAAATTTTATTGAAACTTGAATTATATGTTACAAAACATAAAATTTAATGTTTTGACATTAAATTTCTTCTATTTATATATATATATATATATATATATTCAATTGAACGTGACTTCTTTAATAAATAATGTTCTCTGGCAGTAATCTAAAATACTTAATATTATACTAAATTTTATTGTGGAATTCAAATCGTTGATCTTACGAGGAAGGGAACCATTTTACTCATATGGATACCCCTACATTAAAAACCATTATCAAGTTGGTATATTACATAAGTTATAAACATAATTCTTCAACGAGAATCAAATAAATAACTTTCATAATTGAATTGTTTTAATAATAAATGAAGTTATGTATGTAAATTAATTAGCTTAGTGCAAAAAAAATTCATTAGCCAAAAAATTTACATAAATTAAAGTTGTATAAGATTAATATATAAGATTAGTAGAGTAAATGTGAAAATTACATGAATTGATGGTTTTAAATTAAAAATTAGATAGTTTTATTATTTTATCTAGTTATTATTACATTTAAAATAAGATACACAAGTCATTACTACAATGATGTACATTGTTATTAATCCAATTCAAATATATAAAAAAGTGGAACAAAATCATAAAACCTCAATCTTCTTATCTTTTTATTACGATAAAAGTGTAACTAAAGAAGACACATGCAAACCTCACATTGCTCCTCATCAAAATTTTCTCTCATTTCTCTATTTTTAAATAACTATACTAATTACTATGATATTATTTGTTTTTTTACATTACAAATAATTTTAAAATAATTAAGAAAGAGATCTATTTATTAATATCATTTCTAAACAATAAATTATTATAAAATAATAATTTTTTAAAACATCAAACTTTTTAAACATACGAAATATTACAAAACTGGTGTTTTTAAAAAGTAAATTTTTATACATAAATTGAGAGTTATTATAAGAAAACTTTAAAAATGATACTTTTTTAAACCATTTGTTCTGAAACAAAATGCTTATATTTCAAAAAAAAAACAAAGAAGAACAAAACAAAAGTTTAGATATCATTGTTTTATTGCTTGTAGTTCTTACTTGCAGGTAATTTTAACCATATATTATCTTATAATATCGTTTTATAATTAATAATTAATTATTATACATTATATTATAATATTTTTTGAACGACATATTAGTGGTTAAGAGTTAGTTACACCAAATTAGTATCAATTTGTCAATGTAAATATTTGAATCTAAAAAATTTATTTATTTAACTTGTGTAACATGCAAATTAATAAACCGATAAAGTAGTAAAAATGTTATGCATGATTTATATTTGGTGTTACTTTTAAAGTTTTTGAAGTATTCGTTCACACATTAAAGACTTTAATCAACACGTGCTGTCCTACATCTTTAACGGCGAAAATGCTTCCATCCTTGGTTTCTCTCACACATACACACCCACTGACTGTGTGTCTGATCAAATCCATTTGTATGAAATGATATTCAAAATCACTAAATGCTTCTCATCTCCCACCTCAATACAATAGTCAATACACCCACGAAATCCATTACAATAATTGCCCTAGATGTCATGCACCAACCCACGCACATCTAAATCAAACGAACCCTAATCAAGATTTCCCCAAAAAGATTCCAAATCCCTTTGATTTTTCTCACAAATCTGCACATCCTGATAGCTTACACAAGTTTTTGATTTGAATTCGCAAAAGGGTCGGTTTTGATATCGTTTGAATCGATTTGATTTCAGATGGGAGCGATGACGTCGACTGTGGCGGCGAAGTTCGCCTTCTTTCCGCCGAATCCGCCGTCGTACAGGGTGGTGGTCGACGAATCGAGCGGCGGTGGGAGGCTGAGGATGACGGGTGTGACGGAGAGAGATAACGTTGACGTTTTGAAGCTGAAGACGAAGAAAGGGACGGAGATTGTGGCGGCGTATGTCAAGAATCCGGTGGCGTCGTTGACGGTGCTTTATTCTCACGGCAACGCTGCTGATCTGGGGCAGATGTATGATCTGTTCTGCGAACTCAGTGTTCATCTTCGAGTTAACTTGATGGGGTTCGTATGTTAATCAAATTCCTCTATTCTGATTGATAAAGTTTTGAACTTAATGATTGATACTTCATAGTTATAGTTTTAATCTGTTCTTATCGTCTTTAGTTATGTTTACGTGTGTGTTTATGAGTTTAAGTCACATAGGAATATAGGATCGAAAGAGGCATTGAAAACGGGTCGTAGAAAATAGTGCTTGGATGTGCTTCTGCTTTTGTACATCACGATAATCAGATGATCAGTTATTTTTTGTCTGAGTGTTTGACGTATCTGATTATTCAGGAATTAAGAGGTAAAGTAAACGGCATAAGATAATCACTCTGAGTACACTACTGTCATCCAAACACTCGAAACGAAAATCTGCAATTTGAATACACAATTAGCATCTTGTACACGGTATCATCGTGAATGTCAATGATTCCTTGTGTTAGGACTTAGGAAAACTTGTATTGCGTGTTTGGATTTTGTCTATTATATGACTATGATCTTGTGAAATGCAATTTAACTTTTGTAACAAGTAACAAGATGTTGAATTTGGGCAGGTATGACTATACTGGATATGGACAGTCGTCTGGTAAGGTACAATAGTCTGAAATAAATCAAATATGTTGTTGATTTTGAGTTTAATTTGCTAAACTATATATGTTTGATTGTCTTTATAGCCAACTGAACAAAATACATATGCTGACATAGAAGCTGCATATAGATGCCTTATAGAGACTTACGGTGTGAAAGAAGAAGATGTCATATTATACGGTCAATCTGTTGGTAGTGGGCCTACACTAGATTTGGCGTCCCGTTTATCAAGATTACGTGCCGTTGTGCTTCATAGCCCAATTCTATCTGGACTTAGAGTCATGTATCCTGTGAAAAGAACATACTGGTTTGATATTTATAAGGTTGATTTGATTCTTCATTTTGTAATTAAGTTTACATTAAATTTAAGTTTTATATTGTTTAATCGGTACCAATTAATTGCTGTTTTCTTGCGATGCAGAATATTGACAAAATCCCGTTGGTCAAGTGTCCTGTACTTGTTATTCACGTATGTGTTTATATGTGACATGCTATAACATTCACCTTGCAATGTATTTGAACAACTGGTTGTGATTTTTTTTGTTTTACGTTGCAGGGCACTGCTGATGATGTTGTAGATTGCTCTCATGGTAAGCAGCTTTGGGAGCTATGTGTAGAGAAATATGAACCCTTATGGATCAAAGGTGGGAACCACTGTGATTTAGAGTTGTACCCGGAGTATATAAGGCACCTCAAGAAGTTCATATCGGCTGTTGAAAAATCTGGACGTTTGAAAAACATGTCAGGAACGGATAATGATACGAATCCTCGGGTCAGTACAGATGGTAGAGAGAAATCAAGGCCGAGCATAGATGTTCCCGAAAATTCTCGGCCGAGCACAAGCACGGAAAAGGCAAGATCTAGCGTTGACCGACGAGAAAAGCCAAAGAAAAGTTCAGAAAACGTGGACAAGTCAATCAACGCCATTGACCAACCCGAGAAAGCGAGAAACAGTATTGATCGGTCTGGTTAGCTTTAAGCTAATTCATTCATTCGTTATTGTTGTCTTTATGAGTGCATAAATTTCATGCCTTTTTTACTGTTGAGATGAATTTGGTGGCAGATTTGGAGATATGATGCGCGCAGCAGTTTTGTGCAATATCAATTGCTTCAAGCCCACAGGCGCGACAGGGGTAGAAGGATCATAAAGTCAGGTTGTTTGTTTACTTATAATTCTTTCCATTGGTTGTTTGGATGTTGGCTTACTTCCTTCCAAGTTACCAAATCTAATCGATTTTAATCAGGCAGATGCATCTCAAAGATTCTGTCCAAACTAATAATCTTTAGCTAAGAGCGTCTCTATGAATCTGTTATGATAATTATGCTGAACAAAGTGTTCTTAGGATTAGATGTTATAATGCTGACTATTTCATGAGAAAAACGCGTGGTTGTAGATGCTCTTGAAGCGTAACTGGAAAGATCTGAAAGCTTTGAATCTAGCCAAGGAAAGTTGTTGCCTCTTGATCATGTTGAACAAAAGGTGGTTTGATGATTTTGTGGTTCAGCTTTTGTTAGTTCAGGAGTGTTGCAGTTGCAAGATGTTCCATGTTATTTTAGCATAAACTTATTAATGTACAAAGGTGTTGCAATTTTGTCATTTCTTGCTTTCATACCTTGTTGACGAGTTTGGTCTTTGTATAGTTGAGAGGTCATAAATTAAAACCTCACTTTTAAAAGAAACGATTTTCTAACAAATACATACGACTTAGCTTACAGTAGAAAGCGGGTTTGGTATTATTTTGAGTAATTATTTCATGTGTAGTAAAGTTGGTTGCTTACTAAGCAATCATGCTCTATTACACATAGGATCTTTTTTTTATATATATTAACAGACTTGTTTTTATATATATATTAACAGACTAGTTTTTAACTAGGCAACTCTAAATGTGATTTGACTGATTTCTCACACTTTAGCATACTTAGTTATGAAGTTTTCCTCTTTTCATCTCCAAATTAGTCGAGACTGTCGATGGCATTTGAGGTTATGTAGTATTTGCTTATGGTGCCATAATTCTTTATTTTATACCATTGTTTGCATGCCCTCACATGATGATTTTGGAATCAAAGGGGTTAGAGTAGAGTAAGATGAATCATCAGAACTTGTTGATACCAACAAACTCGATAATGAATAATAAAGGATTGATATAATTGAATTTCAGAGAACTTTATTTAGAGGCAACTGATAAAATAAAAATAGTGTTGAAAAGATATGTGTATTTATAGGGTCGAAATAATAAAATTGTAACGGCTTTATAGTCGTTGGCGGTGATCGATCGAAATGGGGGCATGACCAATGTTAAGAGGCTCAACAAAGATTACCAGATAGGTGAAAATTTGCGATACCAAGGGATGGTCGAGGCGTTCAAGTCAACACCCATGTTGTACTCTCCTCTTGTTGCACCCACTCCTATCATCCCAATGGTATTTTTTATAGTTTCATTATGCTTGTATTGCTCAGTGTTTTATTTATTTATTTATTTATTTATTTATTTATTTGGTGCGTGTGTTCATCAACTAATGCATCTCTAGACCTTTTTATCTTTTAACAAAGAGTGGAGATGACAAAATGACGGAACAATGTGGTGGAGAAGGTGAGTGGTGGCATTGGTTTCGTTTTTTGTTGGTGAAACGTCAGGGGATGTTGGAGGTGGCTGGCCAGAGAGGAGAGAAGATGAAGGAGAACGTTTTGAGGGGGTGGGGCTTTCTTGTTTTCGTTTTTTACATGAGCGTGAGGCTGCCTAATCTACTATAACTTTAATATATAGAGTTGATTAAATGTGGGAGAAGGTGAGCAAAGGAACTAGTTAGAATATTTTAGGTATTTTAAAAGTATAATCTTAAAGTTTAACGTTCATTGATTTTTAAGAACCATCAATGCTACGGTTGAGTTAACGGTAGGAAGTACCGATATAATTTTAAAGTTAAGTAATATGATCTAACCACATTGATCATCCATGTATTCAACTCAATATGTTACATTTTAAGAATTTTCAAAATTATATTACCAATAACCAATTAGATCATCATCGATAAGATGTTTGAGGTTGGTTTTTGCTGTTGAGGTGGTTGTTCGAGATAGTGTTAACAATGGGGGAGCAGGTTTTGGCTCCCTCGAGGTGGGTCGATTTAGGAGGGTTTGATTTATTAATTAAGAAAATCCTAATTTTGTTTGTACTTCACATACAAAAATATATATGGTTATCAAAATAATTAATTTATAAATTTATAGATTTTAGATATTATTAACTAAAATATTTATTTCATTATTATTCTCATAATTTATTGTTTTTACGATGATTTTATATCATTTAGTTAATTTTGCTTACAATCACATAATTGTTATCAACGATCCTCATCGCAAGTGGTTAAGATTGGATACCAAAAGAATTCATAAAAATAAAGTCCATTCTAGATTCAAGTTTCACATGTGAAAAAAAAATGGATTGAGATTGGCTATGAGTTTTTTCACATAAGGTGACTTTCCTCATAAACATTATATCAGTTTGGTACTGATGTGGATGGATTAATGTACGAACTTTTGTTTGAATACATGCCAACCTAATGTCCCAAGGTTTCGTTAATGAAAATGATTGGATGAATAAATGGTCCATCAGTGATCCAATTATTCGGTAAAAAAATACATAATTTAAAGAGATCTAAATTATCATGACATTTGTTACAATCTTTTATACTTATTTTTGATTATTATTGATCTTATTTAAGGAATATATTATTTATACTACTGTATAATAGAGAAACCATAATTAAATTTGTAATTTTATATCAATTTTAAGATGACAAATGAAGAGTTACAAGCTTCAATGTGTAATGTCATAAGATTTATTTCTACTATACCATTTTTAAGCTTTAAATACTTGAACTCTGTCATTTCCTAACTAAATTTAAAGTATGACTATTATATTTAATGTTATCTTAATCCATCTATATCTATGCTACTATATAATATAACTTTTTGGACAATGTTGTTAATTTTATTCCATTTTTAAGATACTTAAAAATAATTTTATTACATTTGGTACAAATGATTATGCATAAACAACTTATTATTTATAAATTTACTCATCCCTATAGTAATATAGATATGTTTGATATCACACATTAATTAAATAAAAAAACAAAATGAGAGTCAGCATAATAAGGGAGACTTAACTAGATAAAGACACAGTCCTAAAAATATTTATACCCCCGTCGTGTCGCGCGAGTTTCACCCACTAGTAAGACAATATCTATTGAAATACAACAACATGCCCGGTATATCCCACTAGAAGCAGTGTCTTGGAAGGGTTGGATGGTGACAAATTGTAAGGCCCTGATCACAGGAAACCTCACAGTTGGTTATTCACAGCAAAAACATAGATTTAAAACATTCATTTACTTATATATGTATATATATATATTGCAGCGGAAAGATGTAGTAATTGCAATTCATTACAATGCAGTTAAATTAAAATATAAACATCGTCTTTAACTATCAAAAACTTTTTAAAGTCCTCTTAAATTATTCTCCATCAGGGATGTCAGTCTTTAGATGACAAGAAGATTCAGATCCATGCTCCCATCCCTTAAGCCCTAACGCTCACTTGTCAACTGATATGCATACAAAAGTCAGCTTCGTTGAGTGAATTCTAGGTTTACTTTGTTAAATAACTTTTGTAAGAGGTATTAGCTTTAACAGTTGAAAATAATCATCATCTATCAGAACATTAATACACACGGGCTATCACTTTATCGGTACTTTACCATTACTATCCGTCATTTCCCAGTCACTATCGGTGCCTATGATAAACACAGGACTTTACTGACACGCCAATTTAGGTCTTACTGTCGTACCCAAACAGGCCATTATTGTCATGCCAATTCATGGCCTTACTGACCTGTCTGTTCGAGCATTTACTTTATCAGGGTGAGGGCACAACAGATGCAACCCTCCTTTATCAATTGCTTTCAAAGCTTTACTTTCTCAAGGTACACGTTATGGGCCTAATAACAGTTCTTTAAGTTTCACTTATATATTTAGTTTTCACATACACTTAACACATAATAAGAAGCAACTCTTAGTCTAAGCATTTACATTTCATAAACCATGAGAGATAAACCAGATAACCGACCCTCCGCGGGATAGCGGGGGTTCGGGGGCGGCAGCTCCTGATAGCGGGGTTCTAGGGGCGGCAGCCCCTAGTGGGGTCCAAGGGGCAACGCCCCTGGCTGGGGCCGGGCTGCCAGGTCAGCGCGTCCGAAAATTATTTCGAACTATTGAAATGACACATTTTACTTTAGAAAATTTTATTTTCTTCATAAAAGGTCTTAAAAACCGTCATTATAAAAGTATGTATTTTAGTATGCATATCATCCCAAAACATTGAAAACAGGTAAAGGAGGGGTCTAGAACTCACCTGAACTTAGCAAAATAGCTTCAATTC
>BJCO01737288.1:0-16163 GCA_018326465.1 Flaveria floridana
TGCAACCAACAGGCACGTCCATTTTGAGCATTCAAAACAAAAGAAGAAATCAACTTTGGTCACGTAATCATTGATTTATTCAAGGGTTTGTACAACTGTCAGAAACTCTTTCTGAAGTTCATACTACTACAATCAACGATGATCTTTTGGACCCGTGTCTGACTACTGAGCGGAACAGATAGACAGACTTTAATCAAGGGGATCTATGATTATCTGAAGAATGTCAGATTGTGATGTCATTTCAGAAATTCAAATGAGTTGAACTGTTTTCATGATTGATTTATGTTCCTGATACAATTTATTGAAGTTCAAAGTCTCATCATATGCCTAATACATTCTAATCCTTAGAGTTATGATATGAACTGTAATCCAAAAGTGATACGACCCATATCCAATACCAAAAAGTATTCTCAAGAGATTCTATACTTTGTCAGAAATACATTAGGAGAAACTTAATCTGAGGGGGAGAACTACAGTGAACAATGTCAGAACATCAGTTGATCAAGAAAACATATGATAGAGAAGATCTTTAAAGTTAGAGTTTGGCAAGCATCAGTTTAGGGGAAGTATTGTTGGGTTCAACATTTGGATAAGCTAAACCTTTTCAAATCACAATCACAACCGGCTGAAGATCTCATTGTACGAGTTCAATGACCAAGTTGATAAACAGAAGAAAACAAATACAAGACAAAGTCAACAAGACAAAGTCGACAAAGTCAACATCAAGACAAAAGCAAAAGTTAAAATTAGGGTTTCTTATGTAATAATTATTAGAATATTATAAATAGACCCACTAGTGTATTTTTGCAAGAGTGGTTTTTGTGTGTGTGTTTCTCATGGTGTAAATCACCACCCAAGGAGAATTCCTCCTTTGGGTGGGTTTGATTCCATCATTCGTTTATGATTCTCGTTGTAATTTGTTTTCAACATCAATAAAATCATAACATTATCATTATCATTCTCTTTGTTCTATGATTCACACACCTCCACTCATTTTAATTTTGAATTTTTCAGATCTGAAAGTGATGAATCCTAAGATCCAAGCTCAACGAATCTGAAATTTGATTCAGCGCAAAGGATGAGAACACTTTTAAACCTCATGAAGCCGGGATTATTCCTTTTTCTCTGTTTCAAAGGAATATTTGGTGTGGTGATGATACTTTGTTTTGGAAAGATTGTTGGTTGAATAATTCGATACTAGCAGCAATATTTCAAATGCTCTTTGCGCTAGAGGTAGAAAAAGACTGGTGGATGTCCCAAAGGGCGAGCACCGCTAGTTGGAAGTGTTGTAGACAAGTTTGAGGGGGTACTAAAGAAGCTCAGTTGCACTTGGGCAGATTCATGTCAACCAAGAGACGGCTCGGTGATTGTGGTTGGTTGACGCCTCGGAGGGCACAGTCAAGGGTGTGTGGGACTCGGTCGATGGGGTGTTGCCTCCTAATTGGGCATAGATGTAGCCAAAGCTCAGAAGACGTAGCCTGTAGGTGAAGTGATATGTACTTTGAAATAACTAATTATGTAGTTAATATAACGTAGCGATCCACCAACCCATGTTACTTGCAAAAAAATGTATTAAAGGATAGCCGCACCCACACGACTTAGTATACAAATCTATTATAAGAAACTGGATTTATTTACCCACTGCCCAAGTGTATGGTTGTCATGAGAGCGTTTAACACTCAAAGTTTCTTATCATAAGTTCCAACCAAATTTCTTATCAGTTCTACGCTAATTCTTTTTCCTACTAAAATCATCTCCTCTATCAAACATTATTAATCATGAACTGAAATCTTAAAGCAAAAAGGTCTGAATAAATACCAATTTTCTATAAAGAAACTGAAACCACATATATCTAAACTAAACAGTAACCTGATTTTGACAACTCTTCCCAACACAAAACTTGATCCAACATCATCCCGTCTAAAATACGTCAACACTAAAAACAACAAATGTCGACTTTTTTTCTACTTATAAGTCTGTGTTGCGTGAGAAGGATGGTAATGGAACGGATTCCTGTGGACGAAATATGACGAGAACAGCAAACATGCCAATCATTGGAAGCACGAGAAGCCATTTTAGCAGTTTGTAATAATGGAGATGAAAGGTCAAAGAGAATTCATCAGAAAAGTATAGCCCGTTTTTGTCTGTCATTTCCACCACCACTGTTCCTGTCGTTCTTACACCGACTGTTGGCAACTTCATCCTGTATTTTCCAGGTTTATCATAAACCTGATTGATTTTGATTGTTCTTTCCCCTTGGTAGTTTCCAGGAACTAATAACGATGTCTGAAATGTATGTTTGGCACGGAAAAAACCAATTAGATCATAGTGCTTCAGTAAATGAATCAATTAATACTACTAGAGGTCGTAAAATTGACATGTTTACTTATAAACGGATCCATTCAGGTTGACTTTTATATGATGCAATTTTGACCAAATTACTTACGACAGGCATACTTGGCTGAAAAGGAAATGGTCGAAAGGGTGGAAAATCACTAGGCATATTTTAAATGCATAAACTCCAAAATCATTAATACAAAAGTTTGATGGAAATAATATGCCTAAAGAACAGCACACTTTTGTGGCAACTCTTAAAATCAATCATAATATTAACAAAAAAGTATTGATTTAGGTTCATAAGATTATTATTTATTCGAATAGCCAAACAATTGTATTTACTATCTAGAGTTGGATAAATGGGTGAATCGGGAGAATTTCGATCATAACAGGTAATTTCAGTATGGCTCAAAACAAATCTCGTTGGCCTTGCCAACCCACAAGCACATTTTGCCTTTTCTTTTAAAGTCTTAAATTTGTAAGTGTTGTTCTAAATTTAGGTAAAAATTATATATTGCTACAATGATTATCCAAATTTTATAATAAAATGACTTAGAAGGCTTTACGCATTTTAAATAGACTTTGGGTTACTTTCAACACATTACCATTACCATTTTAGCCAATTTTCATTTTGCCTAAAATGAGTCAAAATTGCCACCTCTAATTCTTTTAAACAGTGTAAATGGTCAAAAAATTTTGAATTACGTATAATTTAACATTAGTAATTCTTAAAAAGAGTTGGGGCATACTGTTCTTACCGTAATATTATAGGGGGCTTGATATCCCGACGGTACCCTGTGTCTATCTACAATCTCTATTTCAACCCAGAAATGTTTTCCTTCTTCATCACGAAATGTTCTAGATGAAGGTGTCACATAGACACCTTCGCGATCAATACGAGCTGCAACATTATTTCGTCCTTGATTATGTGATCTCCACGCCTAGCAAAGCAAAGCATAAAAAAATGTATTAAGAATCAACAAGTGGAAGTAGTAGTATGAGAATAAAATTTATGCCATGCCTTGAGAGGATGATGTGGGGCGGGGGTTGAAAAACAAAAGACATTGCCATTCATGGTTGTCACAATAAGATCAAGATCATCTCCACCATCGACGTTGTCTGCTAACACCATGCTATATCTGTTCATTAATGATTCACCAGTTTTAGCTAAATTTATGGGAAATAAGGCAGAAACTAACAAAAGCATAATTTCTTACAAACAAACAAACATACCCAGTATATTCCACTCAAAAATAGGGTCTGGGAGGGGTAGGTGGTGGCGAGTCTTTCCTCTATCTAGAGAGATAGAGAGACCGTTTCCAAAGAGACCCCCAACTCGTAAAGATTAGTATTTTAAAGAATAGTACCAGAAAGCCAAACTGGGAGTCTATGTTTAAAAGTAATATTAGAATAAAAAATAATAATGTACAACAATAAGATTTAATGGAAGTGTTACAATACAATTTGTATTTTGTATAGACTATCATATATTATAAGCATATAATTTTATGCAAGTTTACTTGTATTTTATTGCCCGTTGTCTAAGCTTGTAGATTGTAAGTCTTTGCCACTCTATTTTTCCGAAAGAAATTAACAAGTTGTCCCCAGGCTTCCATAGTCAATAATTTGGTCATACAATTAAAGCCACACATATGAAGTCGAACAACCAGTGTTGGAAAAATCGATGCTAGGCGCCGATTAATCGGCGAGAAATTGGGAATCGGAGAGCAACCGTGGCGATTTCATGTAATCGGAGCCAATAATCGGTAGTCAGTCGACGGTGGTCAAAATCGAACCTAGGCAGACCCTTGGCAGTCTTAATCGGCCAAAAATATTTTCCGGCGAATTTCCGGTAGGGTTCTGGCGAAGTTCCGGTGAGATTCCGGCGAGATTCCGGCGACTTTCAAAAAATCCCGACAAAACTTGGAAATCCGGCAAAAACTTGGAAATTCCGGCCAAATATGTGTATTTATACATAAAACTGAACTTTTTTACTAAGTTACATATTAAAATGTGTGTATTTATATATAAAATTAAAAACTATACATGAAAATTCCAATCCGATCAATCCCGATTAATGCCAACTAATCCATAGCCCTTACCTTGCCGCCCGACTAGCGCCTAGCGATTTTTACAACATTGCGAACAACCCTAATGAACTACACAAGTTAGGTGCCTGATGTGGTTAGAAGTGGCGAAGTTGTTGAGTCAGGCAGATTGGATAATGAGACACTTCGTGTTTGCATCAAAATATGTAATTTTAGAATGGTTAAGGTTGGATTTGGATGATCAAAACACTTTTTGCAAAAAAAATTCCAATTTCACCATATAACTAGTGTGTGAATATAACTACAAAAGTTATTCTATTCCAACTTAACATAATTTATAAGGCTTTATGCAAATACAATTTTGCAACATTAAACCCAGTTGAAATGTCTTTTTTTAGGCTAATTTTGTTTTTCTTGACATTACGAGTTTAATATGTCAAAGTTAAAACATAACAACGCACTCGTTTATGGTTGAAATTGGCATTGCTTTCTGTGGTACTTCGGTGAAGGAAAGAATCAGCCAAAGTTTGTAGAAAGAGGAACTTACGATGTTTCACCAATATCCACAACATCAGCACATGAAGTTGGACCATCAATGAGATACAAGTAACCATCAAATGATGTTGTGACAATGGTAAGTCCTTTCTTCTTTTCCCTGCGCTTGCTCAAGTCAACCAGCAGAACTTGATTCATCACTCTCCCATGAGTTCTATATGGATAAGGGCGCACATACGAGCCATCTTTTCCATTAAGCACATAAATATTTCCTGATATTGTTGGAATCACCACATCTGTGTGCCCGTCTCCATCCACATCACCAACAGTTGCACCCTAAGAATGTTATAAACATGTTAGTGGGTCAAGCCAGCCTATCCCATTTCAACCCATGAACCATGTTTCCTTACCTGAGAAATTAAGCTCTTAAGATGGGCTTCCCAAATTTCTACACCTTGAGGAGTCCATGCAGCAACATTCCCATGTGTGTCAGTAGTAACCAATTCAATCTTCCCATCATCATTAATATCAGCAGCTACTACAGCTCCCTGAATTTCAGCCATCTCAAGAGGGAACTTTTCCCTTACCTTGCCTGAATCACAATTAAAATTAAAAATGCTTTGCACATTAATTTCTCAATAAAATATTGAATTACCTTTATGATCCAAGACATAAAATAAGCCATAAGAAGTGCCAACAAGGATGTCTAGGTATCCATCACCATCCAAATCAACCACTGTTGGAGATGAATATATATACGCACGGTACTTCGCAGTATCTGTACTTAGATCCAGCTCGGCAGTCCACTTAATTTGTTTTGTCTCAAGGTTAAAAACAACTATTCCACCACCAACATATTTTCCAATTTCAATACCACCAAGCTCCTTCACACGCTCTGCGTTGTCATAGTACCTGTAAAAGGACGCCTATGGTTAAAAAAGCAGCCATGATTAAAACCCATATATAATAAGAGGACACTCACTCCTGGTCAAAGAAATAAGAGACTGCAACAATCATCTCTGAAATCCCATCCTGATCAATATCAGCTATCACCTAAAAATAACAAGGAAACAAGCATATTTCATAATTCATTCCAATATCACATAGCCTAAGATGGTCTATCTCATGACATGTAAGACTTACTGGAGTACACAAAATGTGTGAATCAACATGCACATAACTTTGAGATGCCTCGTGTTGTGCTTCGTTCCACTCCTCATCTCCCCACATTGTTTCATCAACATAATCATCATAGTCATAGTTATATTCATCAGCCAGCTCATCATTGTCACGAAGTAACTCGAAAGATGAATCAGCATCAGCTTCTAGGCCTTCCTCATTTTCCACAGTTGCAACAGGAACATCCTTCTCATTGTTCTCTTGTGATTTTTCTTCAAGAAGCCTTCTTCCGGTGCTTGTTTCATTATTAGTAGCTTGTACATTGTCTGCTGCTGTATGTAATGAGGTGTTGTGATAGTCCTTTGGCAACTCAATATGTGGACTAGTTTTATTTTCTGCATTATTTCTGTTCTCTAGCAACTCAATAGGTGGACTAGTTTTATTTTCTGCCTTATCGCTGCCCTTTTCAAATGAGTCTGTACTAGCAGCGCTCTTATTATGTGAATTTTTAACGTGTTCACCCAAAGAAGTATTCTCTGTATTATTTGGTGATTCGGGTTTTAGATGCACTTCAGTCTCTGTCCCCTTACTCTCCTCCAAACCAGATGTATGGTTAGCTCCTGTGGGGGCTGGGGAAATGTTTATTCAAGTGTAGGCTGGTTAGATATTTCTGGTACAGTTTAAAATTTCAAGTTTTAATAACATCTAAAAAGGGCCAGTTTAAAAATTCATTGTTAATAAAATCCGTTCATCTTTATGGCTGTCACCTGATAAAGGTCAAGCTAAGATAAATGCCAGACAGACTTGATGTTACATTTTTTTGCTTGAGTTACAAAAGATGTAGAAAAAATAAATTGACCACCAAAGAGATCTTATAAGTGACATAATAGTTTCCTGTATACATGGGACTGTATCCTGTTGTTAAAGCGAACTATTTGATAGCACGTAAATTGTCTTTTGTCCGTTCTACTAATAAAATTATATTTTTTTTTTCCAATGTAACATGAGTTCAAACCAACTATCCCCACTGTTGCAATTTTTTGACAACTTAAAGAGCAATTTGCCAGTTGACAAAGAAGTAACTGGAAAACGGTCAAGCCACTTTTTAAGACAAGTGCAAGGGGAGAAACAAAACAAACAAACATACCCAGTATGTTCCACTGAGAGTAGGGTCTGGAGGGGTAGGTGGTGGCCAGCCTTTTCTCTATCTAGGGAGACAGAGAAACCGCTTCCAAAGAGACCCCCGGCTCGACAACGATAACAACCAAATTATATTACATATATCACATAGGCATACATGACAAAAGAGTTTTGTATATGCATGTGCATGTCCTTAAACAAAATAACCAGATTATATTGCATACGTTACACACATCACATAAGCAATAGCATACTCAAAACAATTAAAATGATAATGCAAACCTCACATAAGCAATTAAGCAAACATCACAAAAGCCAACACACCAGCATTGAAACTACGTTAGAGGCAGATAAACTTTACTATGATACTAGGCAAGGAATAAGGCAGATAAATTATACTACGATATTAACAATACAAATAGGGCCGTTAGCACATGAAAAAAGAATCTCTTGTAGTAAAGGAGAGAGAACATGAAAAAAGAATCAAGAATCCTAGAAAAAATCTCTTGTACTAAAGTGGCCAAAAAGTATATACTCAGTCGCAGGAGCTAAACAATTATTTTCCAGGATTATTGTATAAAACATAATGACTTACGAGATATGGAGTGCATAACAGCCTCCTGAACAAGTAGGTCATCATGAACATCTGGATGAGAGTGGTCAACTGGATCTGGGTTCAACCCCACATACCAATCTCTTTTAGCTTTTAGCCTAGGAACCTCTAATTTATCTGACATCATATAACCTGAAGCCCTGCATAGAAAAAGACACTGAATCTGGATGTCTAATAAGAAGAGAAGAAAAGATAAAAATGCTGCAAGTTAAAAAAAACAGTTGTACCGGAAGAATAGCACCTCGCCATTGTATGTAGCCAGAGCTATTTCTCTCACACCATCCTTGTCAATATCATACAAGAGTGGACTGGCATGAACAGTAGACTGATGGAAAGCAGGCCATCCTGATAATCCATGAAAAAGAACAACTTAAGATCAACCAAGTAATCATATTACTTGTTTAGTTGTTTATCAGCTTATGCAACTAAAAGTCTAAAATACAATAAATGTGTTCCATACTTCCATCCACATCATTCCTGTGCAGGCATTCCTCACAATATCATTCCAGGTATCGAAAAGGATTCATAAAAGTAAAATATTACAGGTAAGATAATCTTGTATGTAATATATTTCGCTTTACTAGTCACAGGAACATTTTGTAACGAGTTTCACGATATCTCAAGATTAATACAACTTACATATAGACAACTACAAAAGTAGTGTAGGTACATAAAGTCATAAACAAGAATCAATTCCTTCTAACTGAATGACACACCTGGCATTTTGTCTCCATCAGAACCTTCCAGGACTTCCAGGTAGTGAACAAAAGATGGAACAACAACATCAAGTTTGCCATCACTATGAAAAAAGTAACCACAAGAAAATTACTATAGAATGCAAACTCTTCTACAATTAAGTAGAATAATGGACAATGCATAAGCTCCTTGGAACTATCCAAGGTTAATTATTGTATCCATGAATGAGTCAGGTAGCTTAAAATACAACATGACATGAAATATAGGCCAACAGAAGAAGGTATAACACTACATTCAAAATAAAGTTTTCAACTCTCTTTTACCTGTTGATATCAGCAATCAATGGTGTTGCGTATATGCTAGAACTAACTTCCGTCTGCCATCTTAGCTCCAAATTCTGAGGGCATTGTTTGTTCAACAACTCATCCTCATCACTATAGACACCAAGCATATAAAAAATTAGTTACAGCACCAACTGTAAAAGGTATAGGTGGTTAGACATGCTTACCAAAAGCACTAAAACTTTTAAATTTCACCAACTCTAAATCCATATCATACTACCATTCTTCCCATTCTAATTTATAGAGAAAAAAAAAACAAAATAAAACATTACACTACCTGCCTACTTCGTCGAAGTCACAAAAGTCAAAATTGTTTATAGCTCTTGAGTCTTGACCTAAAAACTAGCAGTTGTAAGCTACATAACTGTTATGAGGTATGCTTCTTCAACTAGAAGAACAAATTATTCTAGCTATATTACTTGTCATTAACTTGAGTGATGTTTGGCCTAGTCATTGTGTAACAGATAGTTACATCCATTCTAATGGAAGTATGAAATTCCCCCAAGGTAAGGTGTAACCCCTAATCAACTTGTTGTGAGATGGCATTTCCATAATGAACTAGAAGATGTAAATATAACATCATCAATCAAGAACATTGCAGTTGTCCTCCCTACCTCACAGCAAACCATGTTGAGACATGGCATTTCCATAATGAACTAGAAGACTATGTAGGCCCTAAAAGATAGCTCACAAAAGACTCACAATCGCTACCAGGTTAATACAATTCCCTACTTGAAGGTCAATAAGCAGCCAGAAAAGATAATGCCAAAAACCATGATCCTGGTTCAATTCACTACATCACAAGAACCCATCAACAAGCTGACAAATAGCTCCCAAATCAGCAAACACCATGGTAAGGATTACTCCTAGGCCTTAATTAGGAGCTCATAATGCAAAATCACAACGGGGTGATGCTTCAAATAATACAGAAGTAGCAAAATTATAAAGCAAAGGGCCATCCATAGCAAAATAGATGAAAAAGTAAGAAGACTTACAAATTGGGATATCCTAAGTTATCGTCAGTTGCTTCACGTTCACGAAACTTGTTGGATTTAGGCTCCTCTCCATGGGTAGAAATGAATGCTACAGAAAAGACTAGTAACAGGAATAAAACCCTAATTTTCATGAAGACCTTGATCGTAGTGAGTTCACTAGAAGATCAAGGTATGCAAAATGAGGGAATGGTGGATCAATCAAAGAAACCCTAGGGGACTTGGTAACAAAGATGCTCGCAAGTAGAATCGATGATCCTGTGACCGTGAGGGAGGACGATAGCAGTCGCTGTGTATTAAGACCTCAAACTCAATTGGAGTTGCAGAAGACGTTTCAGGATTTAATCACCCTTCGATTTTCTAATTTTCCACTTAAGGAAATCTCATTTGGTTTTACTAGGTGTGTAAGGGTATCTGTGGGATTGTTTATTTTGTTAAAAAGGAATTTTAAGAAAAATGACTTATTGACTTTTAACTTTTAAAAAGTATTTTTTAAAAAAAGTGTTTGATTAGCTTATAAATTGAAAAGTCAATAAGTTGTTTTCTGAAAAGTGTTTGGTTTAGCTTCTTAATGTAAAATGACTAAAAAGGATATTCTGTTAAAAGTCAATAAGCTGTTTTCTAAATAATGTTTGGGATTGCTTATTTTACGCTGTTTTCTATTTCCTCCTTGCAAAATGAAAAAAAATAAGATATATAAAATAAGATTCGTTTACATGATTTATAAATATTTACTTAAACAAAGATTATGGAAATATATGCAACTGAAAGCCATAGCAATCTCTAGTTTATATGTTTTGCATAGTCACACATTACGTATGTGTGTATCTGCATATATCTTTGGATGTAATGTATGTGTAGAAAAACAACCTCAATTGAGTTAAACCAATCCCATTAGGTGTGCTGAATTCACCTAAGATGAACCCAGAAGAACCTAAATTGATTAAATGGGAGATTAATGGATCTTAGAAACAACCTATATTAACATAACAATACACATACACATACACATATGCATATATAAATTACCACCTGCAACTCTTAATTCAATATCATGAATTCCAATCAAGAACATAGTTTCTTAATGTGTCACAGAACTCAATGTAATCTTCTTCAACCAAACACACACACATAGACAAAATCTTTTTAACAAATTTAGAATTGGGCTGAATTCAAACTTATGTTAACCTACAAAAAGAATGTATCTTTTAACAATCAGCAAGTTCAAGATCACTTTTAACTAAAACTCCATTTGGGTTAAAAAAAAAAGACTTAATCTTTACCTCATCTTTCTTGGGATTAGGCTTTAACAACCCTTTCTTAACAAATTCCTTCCACTTCAAAGCAATTGACTCATCAATCTTCGAATACAAATCCTCATCAGCATCAACATCACCACTACCTCTGGCAACAGACTCATCAGGCGCATCTTCAACGTCCTCAATTGCCTTAAGAAAGATCGATTGGTCTTTCTCATACTGGGTCTCTTGAGCTTTGCGAGCACGGGCGATTCTGATGTCGAGTTGTTTGAACTTTGAGACACCGTGCACGGTGTCTTCAGGTGCTTCAGGTGGGTCAATGTCAGCGGGGTTTAGGTATTTGCCATCGCGTCCGACGGCGAAAGGGGTGGTGCTGGTGGTACGGTGGAAGATGCAATCGGAAGGCCGATGGGACAGATGCAATCGGAGTTATGGAGCGAGAGCAGGGAGTGAGATGCAATCGGAGTTATGGAGCGAGGGCATTAATGGCAGCGATCGATGGAGCATCGATGGTGAGGGCATTAATGGCATTGGGGGCTGGTGAGCGAGAGCAGGGAGCGAGAGCAGGCTGGAGCATTGATGGAGCATCAATGGCATTAATGGCGGGAATGCACAGGGAGCTAGAGCAGGGATGGAACCGATGGGGGCTGGTGAGGGCATTTAAGTCATCTGGAAGCATCGATGGAAGGAGGTGAAAATAAGTCAGCAACCACTAACTTCTCAATTTCTCCTTTTTTACCCTATTTTAGAAGTTATTTTAAAACTCCTTTTACCCCATCTAAATACTATTTTTAACTTATTAACTTTTCAAAAGTTAATAAGTTAGAAGGGGGGTGAAAATAAGCAATGCCAAACACCCACTAACATGCATCCATAAATATTTAAAATCACATATGAGTATATAAATTTATATAAATAAATATAAATTCATAATTTCATTTGTCTTAATCAAGTTACTTATGATTTTTTTCTCAATCAATTCACTTATAAAAAAAATCAATCATGTTATTAAATGTTTAGAATTGTTCTAATTATATCAATTTTAAATTATAAAAATATTTTTTTAAAAAATTAAAATACTTAAGAAATTGACAATATTTATAAAGAACCGAATTATTTTTATAAAAAGTGTGAATAATTTAGAAGTTTTAAAAAAATATGAGTGAGCTGATTGAACACTTCTAAAATTTTAATTACCTGATTGTAACAAATAAAAATATCAATGATCTGATTGAAACAAATAAAAATATGTGTGACGTAATTGAAACACTAAAACTTGTTTATTATTCTATGTAATTTCGCAATAGAAACAAATGAAGGTAAAATGATTGAATTGAAAAAATAAAAAAAAACAAGTAATAAACAAATTTGATAAAATTTATAAATGTATGTAACAATAATATGTAACTATCACAATTAATGGTTAAAATTGAAAATTAAATATGTAAATATTTTTTTGTGTAATGGTATTAAATGTTATAAAAGATCGGTAAAGGTCATATCAATATAAAGTTGTTAAAAAATAAACATTACTAAAAATATGAATGATGTCATGAATTATAAAAGGTAATTAAAAAATTGTGATTTTAAAAGAAAATATGACAGAATCTTTTATTTGAATAAGACAGATGAAGAATCGGTTAAGGGTGATGCAACAGTTTCACAAGTTGGAGAGTTTAACACTTAACAGATCAAATAGAGAAGTAACAAATAAAACTAAAAACAAAAATAAGAACACATATATTTGGTTTTCAAAAATTATATATATTACTCTTAAGTGTTTTACAATTGCTACAAGGCTTAGTACCAAAGACTGGTTACAAGAGACAGTTTATACTACATCCTACAGCCAGCCATGATTTGAAGGTCAACTAAAACACTAATTTAGACAACAAGATCAATGTAAAGTCAAAAGACAGATTGCCTTTTGACTAGTGATTATGACATTTCATAGCTTCATCATAATTTATTACAAAAAGGATAAAATTACAAAAGTGGAAAGTTACAGACTTGAAGACCTTAATCTACAGTTGACAAAAGTATGGAGATATCACCGACTTGTATAAGTTGATGAGTATTTAGATATGGTAGCATAAAGTGCTTTAGCTTTTGTCAAGAGCATATCAAAGAAAGCATGTCTTCTCTTTCTTTGAAAGAAATCAGTCTCTTGGCTTCAAAAGACTTTGTCTTGAAGCTTTTAAAGACTTCATCTTTGGCTTCGGAAGAATTGGTCTTTGGCTTTGGAAGAATTGGTCTTTGGCTTCGGAAGATTTGACACTTAGAGAATTTCTTAATGCATTTGTCAAATCTTTTGAAGTAACTTCCTTTTACTTCAGAATGCTTGCCGAGAGAACTTTGGTTTGCATCAGCCTCTAAGGTAACTCTTACAAACTCCCCCTAGGCTTATGCTATAAAAATTAAGGATGACTTTGAGTCTTGATAGGATTGTTCATTTCTTCATCAATTGTTCCAGATTCTTCAAACTCTCAAAGTATCTCCTTATGTCAAAGAAATCACACAGAGGAAGGTCAAGCATGTTTTGCTAGGAGTATGTGCAGGACCGGTTAAGGGAGGTCAATACAATCAGTCTCATAAGGATGAGAGTGTTAAAAAAACTTAACATATCAAATAGGGAACCATATTTGAGTATGAGATGTAAAGAACACAAGCAAACAAGAAGATAGAACTCCAGAACAGTATATATGATTTTCAAGAATGATGTATTTTAATCTCAAGTTCTTTTACAAGTGTTACAATGCATAAAATAAGATACAAGACACTGAGATACTTTATATTACATCCTACAACCGGCTATACTTTGAAAGCCATTTGGAAACATTATTAGACAACAAAATCAATGTAGAGTAAAAAGGCAGATTGCCTTTTAACTAGTGATTATGAGATGCCATAGCTCACATTCTAATATATTACAATAAGGATAAAAGTACATAAAGTAGAAAGTTAAAGACTCTAGACCTTAATGTACAGTTGGAAACGCATGGACCTTTTCACCAACTCATGCAAGTTGGTGAGACTTCAGAGTTGCAGCGGAAAGTAGGTTAGCTTTATACAAAAGTACATCCGAGGAAAGCGTATTCTCCTCTATCTTTGGAAGAAATTAGTCTTCTCTTCATTTGGCTTCTCAAGACTTTATCCTTGAAGCTTCGAAACACTTTATCTTTTGGCTTCGGAAGATTTGGTCTTGGCCTCGGAAGATTTTAGACTTGGAATAGTTTATGTGCCGAGTGTAAAACTTCCGAAGCAACTTCTACCTTACACGTAATGCATGAATGAATGAAGCCTTTGGTTTCTTTGGTTGCATCAGCCTTCTTATATAACCTTACAAACTCCCCCTAGGCTGATGCTACTAAAATAGAGAAGATCGTGTTAGGTCTAGATTCAATAGGTCTAGATTCATTGTATAGGCTTAGAACTTTAATCATTTCTTGTTTGAACTCTTGTACATATTTATCTTTTTGTATGCTATATATGTATAGGTTAACCAAAATAATTATGTGTCGATTTATATGTGTGATTATAGGAAGAACGTCATACTTAGTCAATTTTAAAAATTGACAAACTGTATCTACGAATAAACAATTTGTACTTCCGTAGATGTTTTGTTCCAGTGGAACGAGGAATTAAGCATCAGTGGATCTCCTGCGGAAGAACAACTTGTTGCGGATGAAATTCTAAGTGACACTCTTACGGAATACTAACTTATACGGAAAACCAACTCCTACGGAAGGCTAAACTCCTAAAGAAGAACAATACACTTGCATGTACTTCACCAACCAAGTACATCAAGTCAATAAGTCAATCTCACTGAAGTGATGTCATAAAATCAACATCTACAAACAACTTCACTTTAGTCAGAAATCAAGTCACATCAAGAACATTCTATGAGTAACTTTCTTACCACAATAAGAAAGTTACTGTTACCCTAAAAGTAAATCCATGAGCCTATAAATACAAGGCATAGGTGCATACTTTTATAAAACAAACATAACCCTAGCAATCCTAACAACAACCATAACATACACCAGTAATCATCACGCATCATCATTAGAACCCTAGCAATGGTAATAGCAAGAACAACAATAGCAATCAAACAATCATCATTTGTAATCATTATACAGTATTAATGGAAAACATTTGAATCAAACTTGTTTGTTCATCTATTACGATCATCTGCTTTTCATTTATCTGATTGTTCTTCAATGATTCATATTACAATTACTAGTTCATTATCAATTAATTAAACAATGAGTAGTTGCAGGATCGGTTTTGTCACTTAAAACTTGGTTTTCTCTCAACTCACAAATACCACACTCGGATCAGATTAAGCAGAGTCTTATCTAAGGGCTGATAATAATATACTAAGTAGCAGAAAAATACAAAGTTATAATTTTCAAGATACTTGTATATATAACTTCTCAACTCAAAGTGTTACAAGACTCTCACAAGCATACTTATGAGTTACAATGAGAAACTATATATACTACTATCTACATCCGGATATACTTTGATATCAGGTGGGAGCCTATGACTAAAGCATATACTACAATGCTAGTGTTAAGGTATCTTAGATAAAGTATTATCTAAGATATGGTAGTCATGACATGTCCATGACTTACCTTTTGTTACTAACTTAAGTTGGTAACTTTACTACCTAATAAAGGTGATCAGTGGAATAAAGTATGGTCAACTACATGGCTTTTGAGAAAACGCCATGCAGTATGTTAGAGGTCTGCAGCAGAGTGTCAGGAGGACCATACTTATGTCCACTGGTTCATAGCAGTGTCTTCCGAAAGTTAAGTTGGCTTCAGAAGAACAAGTTCTTCCGAGGCCGCTTATACTTTGGAAGAGACTGCTTCTTCTGAGGCTTGATGAACTGCATACTTCGGAAGCAGTCTTCTAATTTCTTTTCTTAAGACTTTATCTTCGGAAGCATGTCTTTGTCTTTGGAAGTAGAGCTTTGTCTTCGGAAGTTGATGTTTCACTTTGTCTTCAGAAGTACTCTACAACCTTCAGAAGTTTCATGCTAAGCTTCGGAAGCCTTTATATGTAGTACCAAAAATTGTCTAAGTGAATTGGTTTTAGTTACACCAGCCTTCTTCTTG
>BJCO01737289.1:0-12402 GCA_018326465.1 Flaveria floridana
AAATCACTTTAGATGCCAAAGAATTTGCATATTTACAATGTGTAGGAATATATCAATAAAGGAAATGGTCAAAACTCTCAAAAGTCATTTGATGTGTACTTAGTCATAAATCCAACTAGAAATCACTTTAGATGCCAAAGAATTTGCATATTTACAATGTGTAGGAATATATCAATAAAGGAAATGGTCAAAACTCTCAAAAGTCATTTGATGTGTACTTAGTCATAAATCCAACTAGAAATCACTTTAGATGCCAAAGAATTTGCATATTTACAATGTGTAGGAATATATCAATAAAGGAAATGGTCAAAACTCTCAAAAGTCATTTGATGTGTACTTAGTCATAAATCCAACTAGAAATCACTTTAGATGCCAAAGAATTTGCATATTTACAATGTGTAGGAATATATCAATAAAGGAAATGGTCAAAACTCTCAAAAGTCATTTGATGTGTACTTAGTCATAAATCCAACTAGAAACCATTTTATTCCAAAACATTAGTTTTTTTTACTACAATACGATTAGTTTTGCAAATGTGTTAACACATTAAATTTTTACTGCAAAACAAACTTTTTTGTTTGCGAAGATTTGGGGCGAACTCAACATCATTCTGACCCACCCGTTTTTCAAAAATTTCATTACCTTCTGTATGTGTCAGAGTGTTCTTTTGCTTCAAAGGGAGGAATACCATAGAGGAATTCATAGCATAGAATACCAAGACTCCATATGTCTACACTTGCATCATGCTCAGCACTTTCCACTGTGATTTCATTAGTAAATTAGGATATAGAAGAAAACTTAAGATATATTTATGAATCTTAAGTCATTTCATCGAGTGTGTTTTACCCATTTCAGGTGGGAGATAATCTAGAGTACCACACATGGTCTGCCTGCGGTTAAATGTGTGCACAGACCAACCAAAATCAGCTATCTTTAAGTCACCCTGAAGAGGTTAGAAGTAAGGCTCACGTTATTGCCAGACCATTAGTCAAACACAAAATAAAAATACTACGCAACATTACCTGTGCACCAATTAAGAGATTCTCTGGTTTTATATCTCTATGAATTACATGCTTCCCATGACAATATATAAGAGCTCGCGCTAATGAAGCAACATACTATCCACAAAATAGATCAATATTAGTTGAGTCCATCTTTATCCTCAAGTAAATACAAACTATAATCACTCTTTTCTACTCAAATCATATAAATTGACAAAACTGATAGCAATGTGAAAGGCTTACAGTAGCAGCACGCCGTTCACTGAAGTATTTGCACCTTTGAAGTTCCTTATAGAGTTCTCCTTTGGCAGCATATTCCAAAATCAGGTACACTCTTTTCTGTGAAAATTTATATGAGCTTAGAAAATGAAACTGTAGAAGTTGCCATTTTAACAAACAAAATAGTAGAAAAAATCTATACTTGATCATAGAAGTAACCATAGAGTCGTAGGATATTTGGGTGTCTTAGATGGCTTTGTATTTCCACTTCACGGCGAAGCTGGTGCTCCACTTGAGATTGTTTAAGCTGGCTTTTGAAAAGCACCTTTAGTGCAACAATATGGTTGCTCTGTTTCAGAAAACACATATATTATTCATAAACTGGTGTATTCATATATAATGCACCATTCATAACCAATTAAGGAAATCTACTTATTAATAAAAGTTGATACATTAACTCAGGTAAATTCACAATGTAGCTTAAATTGTTGATACAAAATGGTTAGGACCATTTGAAACCAAAAAAATTCTGAATCTACATGATATAAAACAGATAACTTATTGAAATTATGCTAAAAGGCTTAAAGCACTAATAATAATTAATCACCATGATAGTCCACCTATTCCTCTACGAGAGAATGTAATGCATATACACATACACCCACGGGCAGAGAGTCCGTGTTCCAGAAAGTCTAAACAAACTAACTTCAACATAATATGAAAGTGACACTATTAGCTGATAAAGATCTACAATCTGATGTGTTAAGACTTGGGCATAATAATTGGATTTGATATACTAACCCTCTTTTCCTTAGCTATATAAACATGACCAAACTTCCCCCTTCCAAGTGGCTTCCCAATATCAAAGTCATTAAGCGTCCATCTCTTTTTTTCTGCTGCTACCTCTGTAGAAGCCTGCAATAGAAATCAATTAAAATCCCATGACAATCAAATGCCTCACAGCATCCTGAATCAAAGGTTTTCTTGTCGATATCACACCCACCACTATCTTCATAACTCAAAAGTTTGTCAAGGAAAAAAGTCAAATCTATTGGACCCACCATACTTTGAATATTTGCAATTTAAATATAGCCACCTTTCCAGAATTTCATAATTTGAACCATGTAAACAAAACAGAAAACTTAAACACACAAACTATAACGCATACTTATGATCTATCAGAACCTGAGCACTAATTGACTTCATAGCTCAAAACACATGCAACTTTCAGAACATGTAACCTCTTAGTACGCAAATTGTCAAACTATAGGACTATTCGTATTGAATAACCTCCAAATCGAAAACAATTCAGTTTTATTCTCGAAAATTTGAAGATAAAAACAACAAAGAGAGAAAAGGCGTAAAAACTAATAACAACACGTACGTAAACCCTAGCGATTTCTCACAACTCAAAGGATATAAGATTCAAACGGAATTAGCATAAACACAAACCCTAGCACAAATCAGAAGCCCTAGGATCGCATAAAAAGCAGATATCGTGAAGCCAATTCATTTATGAATTCAAATCCAGTAGAAACGTATGAATGAAAATATACATAACATGATTTTAAGATGATCAAGTGATATATACCTTTTGTGGCGTCTGCGTTTCGGTTGCGATTGCCATGAGATGTTGAATGATTGAAGAGATAGAAAACGGGAGATTGTGAATCCGTTTGAATAATGAGAGAGAAGAAGAAGAAGAAAAAGGATGTTGTGGTTTCTCTCTCTTGTTTACACAACGGTCGAATTATTGGAGGAGCGTCGTTTGAAATTTAATTTATAGTTCAAGAAGTACTAGATGCCCCCTTAACTTTTACATTCTTCCTGGTTCTGTCCCTCGACTTAACTAGATCCATCTAGTAGAATTTTAAGTACTTAGAACATTCACAGTAAATTTCTTATCTTTATCTATATAATTACATTAAAAATCACTATATTTTCTCTCTGATTTTCAATTAAATAATACTTTTTATACCATTATCATTACTTTTTTTTCTCTCCTCCACTTACAATCAACTTCAAAAATATTAAAAAAATTATAGAGATTAAACAGTAATTCTTCAAATATACAAATCAATAATAACATTTTCTCTCCCTCTTTCATTTACAACCACTCAAAACCATTTCATATAATATACGAAACACACTTATATTTTTAGGGATTCCATTATGAATGCTTTTATTAGAGCTCATGTTGTGGTTCACCGATTCCTAGTTTCACCAATTTTCTTAATTTATTTTTTGGATTTTAAGGGGGATGGTGTTCTTATTTTCGTTGAATCAGGTTCATCAAACAAGACTCCCTAATTGCTTTAAATTCTTCTTGCTTTTCTTCTTAAGTCGATGGTGAGTCCTGAGTTTCATTCATTGAATGTTACATAACTATAATATCTTGAATGACAACTATCGTTCAAAAAAATATATTCAAATGTAATAATATATTGTTTTTTTTTGTTAGAAGCTAGGGGTATTGAACTTGGTGGAAAAGTTTATTCATATATTTGTTGGATAGTAGTCAAACACGACTTGTTAGATTGAATCATAATATTGACCCAGATGATAACGTTTTATTATAAAATTAACAAATTGATGTAAGAAATACAAGATAATATCTTCTTGTTAGAGGAGCACGTACGGCCCAATTCCAATTCTAGTAAAACTAGAGCTTTGGGCATCCCTTCTTAAAAGGACCTCCATTTGTTGTATAGTGTTTTCATGTGTAAAACTTAAGCTAGACTAGCCATATCATTAACTATGTTGCCCCTTTCGGAAGACTAAAGCCTCCTAAGTGTCACGACCTGCTTAAATTCGCAATCAACTCTTCGGGAACACCAGATTTTCGCAAGACCCATAGGCTTGGGAAATTTCTAGAATACTTAGATATTAACAATGTAAAATATCTAGATATTATATAAAGAAATATCTAGATATTAGATTAGTTAGTATCTTAGATATTTTGGATTAGTTAAATATCTAAGATATTTAGATTAGTAAATATCTTAGATATTTAGAATAGAAAAATCTAGATTAAGAAATTTCTAGACTTAAGGTCACAGGTATAAATAGGAGGTGATGGATCATTTGAAAGGGCACCTCACAAAGTGTTGTAATCAAGCTTCCTTGTACACGAGTTCTCAAATAATACAAGTGATCTTTCTTTCAAGCTTTCTTGTGATCCTTCTTACAATCTCTACAAGTCGTTGAATCGCTTCTAACTTTGTGATCTAGTCGAGATCAAGGCTGAATTAGTACGGTGACTAAGTGCCGCACGAGAGTTTGGGAATCACTCCGTGACATAAGTCCCAATTCCCCTCATCTATCTTGCGAACACTTTAATAAAAAAAGTGTACAACAACATTAGAACTTTAGAAGAGCTACAAGCACTTATTTTATCCACTTTCCCCGCATACCACAATAGCTTCACTTCACCGTTCCTTTTACCTTTTACCAATCCTTTCAATTTCTCAAACCATTTCTTTTGATTTTGATTGGCTAAAGAAGAAAAGTAAATGTGTTTAGTTTCTTTAGTGAGGAGTAGTAATGCAATGGGGAATTGCTAAGAACTTTCAACCTCTAAAATGATGATGGTATTACCAATTGGCTAGTAACAAAATTTACCGACTCAGGGAGTGGGTTTACCTATTAAATCTGACCTAAATGAACACGTACTTCGAATATCCAAAAATATATTGTAATTTCAGACCACTGTTTAATACATGAAACCGACCCGAATATCATGTTATGCGAACAACCTAGAATCAATAAAACAGTTTAAACCTTTAAACCTCAAAAAGAAAACCCTAGTAACATTTGGCTTCCGCACTTGATGTTTACTCCATTAAATCAGTGAGGTTAGACTTTCAAATCTTACAAAGTAATATATGAGTTATAGGAGTAATGTTAAAGGAGTTAGTGTCTTTATCATTATATGAAACAAAATTAACAGATGTAATTAAAAAAGAAACTTTTGATTATTAGATGATATTAATCTCAACTAACAACCTGACAAGTATCGACACTACCATTCGATTTTGTTTTAATAATAGTCACATCTCAACAATTTGTTAACTCCATTAGTTTTTTTAAAAAGTATCAAGTGACATGGCTCGTGACGCAACATATAACATAGTTATAATAAAAAAATATATTAATATATTACTCAATTTTTTTTTATAAAAGATCATTTTCTGAAGTTATTCAAGGTAACTATTTTCTCGATGATTCAGTAGCTTAGAGATAAAGAGATGTAAAAATTGAGTTATATATCCGTATTTTTATTTTAATTATGTAATACACAATGTCACATGACACATCACGGGCGACACCACATACCACGTCGTAAAAGAATTTAGCAGAGTTAACGAACAGTTAAAGTGAAACTGTTATTAGTAACAAAGTCGAAAGTTAAAATTAATATGAACTAAATTGTTAGTTAGGATTAATTATAGTAAACAATCAATAGTTTGAATTAGAGGTGGCAAAATGGGTGGGTTGGATTGGGTTGGTTGTTAGGTTAGGATGACTGTGGGTCAGGATGAGTTTGGGTTAGGATGAGTTATTTAGAAAAAAAGATCAGGATGAGTTTGGGTCAATATGAGTTTGGATCAGAATGGGTTCGGATAAACATGGATCATTTTTTAAAAAGTCAACACTATTTTACAAGTTTTCTGTAATCCAAACTTTGAATTAATAAAATTTTTAATTTTTTTAAAACAAACTAAAATTATGAAGAAAAATCAGGATCGCGGGTCGAAAATCGCCCAGAAAGAAAGCCCTTAGAACATTTGGGCTAAATTCTCCCAAGTTCATCTTCACTCAAATCGTCTTATCTTCATCTTCACTTAAATTGTCCTCCTTTCTATCACATCTCTTGCCATTCGCTCCTTATAATCATCAAGTATTTGAATTGCAGGTATAGTTTTCGTCTGTTTGATAGTTTATTCGTAATTAGGGTTTTCCTTTGTTTAATTTGGATAGAATGCACTCATTTCTTAGGTTTTTACTTCGTTAGGAAGACTATAGATTTGGAGTTCTTGTTGAAAACCTTGAATTTCATATTTTGGCCGACAAAATAGTCAAGTTTACTAGCTTGAGGTTTTGGTTGGACTTGTTATCCTCTTTGCTGTAAGTTTGTTCATCATTGATCGATTCCCAATCGTTCACGAGTACAACGGTAAACGGTTACAAAATTCATGCTTGAAATAGTATTTATGAAGTTGTATATCTAAGATGATCTCGACAGTTAAATAGTTGTGCAGTTTGATTAGTGAAATTTCTGTAAATTTGATGAACTATTAAGAAACAATAGTTGTGCAGTTTGAGTATTTGAAAGTTCCTTTCAGATTGTAGAGAATAATGGGAAGCAGGGCATTACTTCTACTATCTCCAGCAATTGTGTCTGATCGTATTTTGCTCAATCAATTTACAAAATATAGATTTCGTCAAACCTTTACACAGAAGGAGAGGTTGCTTAGGGTTGGAGTCCGTAAGTACTCCGTTCATTCCAGTTTGGAGAGACCTAATGTGGCTCGTTTAGCAGAAACTGCCCGAATCTCTCTTACTCCGCAGGAGGTACCCACTGAATTCTTAACATAGTTAAAACAAAAGTTGGTGGAAACATGGAATGATAAACTGAGTATTTAGATTAACAAAATTACATATGATCGTTTCGATCATCAACATAACATATTAATGGGATTTCTTTTGTCCTGATGCAAATAGGCTGAAGAGTTTGCCCCCAAAATTCAGAAAGTAGTAGACTGGTAAATCTTCTCCTTCTACCTAATTGTTTACTTGATATCATATGCTGTTTGGACACGCTAATTAAACTATATTAGATTGTTGTGATGTTGTTGTTTGTTTATCCAACATTTCATAATATTGCTGTCTAAATTGGATGCTTACCACAATCGCAGATGCCATAATATTTTACAAACTTTACACACTTTTAGCTTGTTTGGACTCTGTACCTTGGATCGCTAATTTGAAAAAGCAGACTACCGAACTATTTTGCTTAATGCTTAATAAGTAAATTCTATGACGGGAGGCAGTCAAACAAACTTAACAAAGCCTATAAGAGCAAATAGTAATTTAATTTGCTTTATCCCTGTATGCTAGTGCAGGATTGATGGTTTTTAAAGATGTGATTATTTCAAAATTTTAAGTAAAATAAGATTTGCGAGTTAAAAAATGACATGCCTATACATGTGGAACAGGTTTGGGCAACTACAAGATGTGGATCTTCAAAGTATTGAACCGGCCATACGCCCGGGTGTGTTGTACATCAGTTGCTACCTGTTAAACCTATGTGTAGACAGTCTTTCATGTTTGGGATAACATAGAGGTACTATGTATTGTGTTATAGATACTGAGGCAGGAAGCTTTCGTGAGGATAGTCCTGAAACATTTGACAACAGGTAGTACAGTTTTATTATATCTTCTTTTTAATGTGTGTGATGGTTCGTTCTTCAAACGCAATCTAAAAACAATGTAATCATTTGGTAACAGGGAGGCCATAATAGCTGCTATTCCAAGTTATGAGGAGCCATACATCAAAGTTCCAAAAGTGTTGAACAAGGATTAAGATAACGAGGTTAGCCTTTCATTTGAAAGAAGTGTCTATTTTTATTAGTGGCTTGATATTTTACATTTTTCAGGTTTTCTTGGTGATTGGTCATTTCTCTTTCTGTGAAAGCTCAAGATCATGTGCATATGGCTTACTATCGTTTTCATTTTAGAAATTTAAAGTTCAATTTTGAAGCTAATTGTTATTTCTGAGGATTAATTTCGGATTAATGGTGCATTGTCGCTGTAGCCATTGACGTTATAAATGGAGGGTCATTGGATTCAAGTAGTTGCCTGCTCGGACTATCAGTTGTCCGAAACAATCTTCCAAGTGATAAGTAGTGACTGGTGTCACATGTATACTACTACTACAATAACAACAAATATATCAAGTGAGTTCTACTCAAATAGTAAGGTAGTGGATGATAATTTGTTAAATCTTTAAAAAATAATCTATAATAGTGGGTGATAACTCGCGTAGTGTGGCCAAAACAGGTCGTAAGAGTATGTTTGGAATTTAAGAGAACATTATGTTGTCATGAAAATACGCGTTACTGAAACACAACTTCTTTGATCCGCACCTTCAATAGCCAAAACACAAGGTCTTCTTCAGTCTCCCAAGTGTCGACGATTTCTTCCCTGATTCCTCACTTTCTTTTGATTTCAATCTCATCTTTTCTGCTCTGGTTTTCTCAACAAAAATCCTTATGCTGCCACCACAACCGCTCGTGCTACTAAAAAGGGTTTGGACAAATAAACCACCATTGTTGCTTGTGTACTCGGACCACCATGATCCAACGTCCTAACCAAATTCACCGGTGGTTATCGCATCAATCAAAAGGCACATGAACATCAAGAGAAATAACAAGGTTATTACTATGACAGGAAGTGCATTCTGAAAAATAAATCAAACGATCAGAAAGTTTAATTATTAAATATGTTTTAGCCGCCTTCTATACAAAAAATTAACGTGTGAATCTATACCATATAACAATATATATATGGATGATAAGAAACTTTTTTTGTATAAAATTAAAACTTAAGTAATTACAAGTGTTAAAACACATTACACAATCCTTTAAAGCTAAACCAAAAGATAATTTTTTTCTATAGCTTATCTCACATCGGTGGTTAGGAGCCAAATTCATAAAGCAAACTGCTATAACTAGAGAAGTCTTCTTACTTAAGAATAGTATACCATGAATGCTCTTCATGCTCTTTTTTGCTAAGTTGAGTAACCAATAAACATTTTTTAATAATATAAATTTAATTTTTTAGTGTAAAAGTTTAGAGATTTTGAAAGTTATAATCTTGAATTTGTATGCATGTTAAAAGACGAAGGGTCAAAGATGAAAACTAACGTTTGAGATAAACACAAATAACAAAATTAATAGGCTAAAAGATTTAGTAGATTTGATTTTATTGTTAGTATTACAGTATGATTAGGAGAGTTGGTGATTAAGTTTTGTATAGTATAGCTATAAGGTTAATGATCATTATAAAGTGCGGTCTTTTGACTAATAAATTGGTTGTTGCTTGATTCAGTTTTCGAACAAATTTAACCGAGATTCAAAGCTCGCTCGAAAAAAAAAAACTTGACTCTAGATCGAATTGGTTGTCAACGAGTTGAGTCGGCTTGGCTGCTTTGTAGGTGCACTGAACCCAAGCTAGGCTGCTCTCGACTCACGTTTCCCACCGTATCGCACAAGCACCCAACTGGTGGATTATTATATAGTTTTAACTTTTAATAGTTTGATAATCTTAATAAAAAGATTAAAATTTTATCATTTAAAATCTTGTAACTTAATCACAATTTTTGAAAAATTAATAAATAATAAACAGATCAATAAAACGCGTACCGTACGGCGTAAACCCCACGAAGCGGATAACCCAATTTCGTTGTATCTTCTTCCCTCCAAAGTCGTCATCATTCAATAACACTTTGTGATCCACACATAATACATTCATCCTCCTCAAAATACACTTTCGATTCATTCACCATCTTCTTCGCAATAGATCGATCAATAAAAACATTCAAAATCATCATTTGATTCTTGTGACCATCCCTCATACAGTCATACGTGCTGATTACCAGGTACCAAACATGTTTACATGATCGATTGTGTTAATCTGTGAAGTTTTAGTACTTTTAGTGTATGATTTTGATCAAAAGTCAGAAGTATTGGTTTCAGGAGCAAAGAGTGTAACAATGTTTACGCGATTGTTTAGGAAGCCTAAACAAGATGCTAACGCTGTAACGACGTTAGATAAATTGAATGAGGTACATTATGCGGTTAATTTTGTGTGTTGTTTGGAAGTGCTATTGAATTGCTCAATTTTTTTTTTCATCTATGTAATAATTCTCGTAAGATATACAGACACTTGACATGCTAGAGAAGAAGGAGAGTGTGCTGTTGAAGAAAGCTGCTGCTGAGGTAGAAAGGGCAAAGGAGTTTACTAGGGCTAAAAACAAAAGGGGTACAGATTGATTTAAGTTTCTGCATTTGTGTTTTGTTATGTGGATTTTGTGATATTACGTATTGACTCGCGGGCTTTACGTAATGGGCGTATGGGATAGCTGATTTAGATGGCTTGATAGTTGACTTGTAATTTTGAATCCACCAAGAATAATCAGTTTGAAACCATCGATCTCAAACTGCTTATTGAACCCAAAAATAAGTATAAGAGCGTAAAGACTTTTCTTCATCCGAACACTCGGAAGCTCTTATTTGCTTTTTTAGTAGTTAAGTTGTTTAAATAAACAATCCCAAACAACACCTATTAAAGTTGAATGCTTTAAAGCTATCTTCAATGTATTAGTAGTTTGGTAACCATTTGTGTTTCATCTTTTTTGTTTTGCTCTATTTGATGTACAGTCATCATTACTTTTTGTATGGTATCTTGGGGATTGGGATAGTAGTCAATCACTTAGTTATATGTTTGAAAAATTAGCAGTGAACTGCTTATGTGATTATGCATTTTTCATTAATATGAATCGATTTTACATCATTGGGATATTTTGTTGAAATTACTATGGCCATTGAAGTAATTGCTGCTTTAACTTTGTTTTTGTACCCTGGAAAGTTTTTAACTTTGTTGCTAATGTTTTTCCCTTCTTCTGTTTCCATTTTGGCTATAATTCAGCGGCAATACAATGTCTAAAGCGAAAGAAACTATATGAACAGCAAGTTGAACAACTTGGAAATTTTCAATTGCGTATTCATGATCAGGTGCCTTTCTGATTAAACCACCTTAAACTTTTCTATCTGGTTTTATTCTCATGTACAGTCGTGTCAAAATAATTTAAATGTATTCTTGGGCACCAGATGATAATGCTAGAGGGTGCAAAAGCTACCACAGAGACTGTGGATGCTTTAAGAACCGGTGCTCAAACAATGAAGGCAATGCAGAAGGCAATGTAAGCTCCAAACTATTACACTTAACATGCACATATATATGTTGTTTATTGTGAGCGAAAATTGGTCATTAAGCATTTTATTTTAGCGTGGTCTTTATATTCCATGAGAACAATTAAAGATTGAATTATGATTGCGGGTCACATATCATGATAGGGGGACAAAATGGAGAACTGGGAATGCAAGAAAATGGTGTGAACCACCATCTTTTTATAATATTTATGCATTTTGCATATGTAGGAACATTGATGATTTTGACAAAACAATGGATGAAATAAATGAGCAAACCGAGGACATGAAACAAATTCAGGAAGCATTGTCAACACCTATTGGTGCAGCAGCTGATTTTGATGAGGTACTTTGTTCAATTGATTGTAAATACCTCATGGTCATATGATTTTGTCAACTTGTATAGTAATATTATGTGGAATTTTTTCATGTCATGTGAGAAGCTCAAGCCCTAGATAGAAATATGGAAAAAATGTTCATATGCTACAAAATGCTACTTGATGCTGAATTTGTTAAGTAATTGTTATATATCGTGTACATGAATAAATGCAGGATGAATTGGAAGCTGAACTTGAAGAATTAGAAGGAGCAGAGCTGGAAGAACAACTTCTCCAGCCTGCCACAACTGCTCATGCGGTGCCACTGTACGTCCCTGCTGGCAAGCAACCAGCACGTCCATCTCAACGCCAGAACACAGCTGAGGAAGATGAACTTGCTGCGTTGCAGGCTGAAATGGCATTATAAACAGGTTGATTCCTTAATGTACAAGTTATACAGTAGATAACTTAGGTTTTGATCCTTGATTATGAGATTTGGACAATGCATAATGTTGTAATTGTCTGATGACATTTTGTGTACTCTTGCAGTTTCACTTTCATTTGGATATAGATCTGGAAGATTACAGCGCCTTTAATCATTCCCCATGGTGGTCAAGGGATATAACATGGCGAATGACATGTAAAGATATAATTATGAAGACGAGAAGACAAAGTTATTCTTGATGAAGACGAGGATGAAAAAGTTATTCTTAATGGTGAATTTGATGTAGACTATAAGTGATAAAAATCCGCAGCAACGCGCGGGTAGACTTGCTAGTTATATAATATGACATATAACTGGATAATTTCCCTATATATTTAAAAACCAACTTCAATGAATAGTAAATGAATAGTATCAACAGTACCACACCG
>BJCO01737290.1:0-12244 GCA_018326465.1 Flaveria floridana
TAACACTTATGTAATGTTTGATCAATGAAATGAAAAACTCTTCTATATGTGTTTATTGATTGTTTAATGTTATATCTATTTATATTATTTATTGTTACACGCATGCATGACAATGTTATATAGGTTTACAGTTGTTAGACATAGTTCTGAACCATTAAAGGTTCAAGAATGTGTTTAACTAAGTATCCTGATTCAGTCACACGACTGGACCATGCGAATGGGCCAATCGCACGATTGAGTCATAAGACTGACTCAGTCGTACGAATGAACCAATCGTATGACTCAGTCGCACGACTGAGCCAGTCGCTCAGCTCAGTCGTACGAATGAGAGTTGTAACCTATAAATACCACTTAATTCGTGGAAAAACAAAACACTTCGAATATTATAAACCCTAGCAGTTCCTGTTCGTCCAGTGAGTCCCTTCCAACTTCATAGAACGTTTCTGATCGGTTCTAATTAATTCTTAACATATTCTCATCATTAGTTTTGATCGGATTAATGTTCTCCCTGATTGGATCGCCAATCAAATAGGATTCCACACTATTTGATCTGGTTTCATGTTTGAATCAGTTAGTACTCCGTCGTACACGGTCCTAACATGAAACTTAAACACGGCACCTGTACATACATTTTCTTTAGAATTTTTAACTTTTTGAAGGACTCATAACCACAAACACGGGGTCATGCTCCATGGAACACGCCCCCGTGCCTCAGACAAAAATTATTCCATGATCTCCGCTGACGACTCTGGAAAATTGCATGTCAAATTTAAGACGTTTTCTGACAAACACAGGGTCGTGCATAGTTAAGCACGCCCCCGTGACCAACTGTCATGACCTGTGTATAAATACCACACTTGTTCCAAGCTTTCATCATACTTATTCCTGCTTAAAACCTCCTAAAAAGATGAAAGAATCAAGTCACGGAAGCTCTAGCTGGAATCCTGCGAAGAAACCGCGCTCTGGAACATGAGAACCGACAACTTAAGAATACTTCTTTAAGCTAGATGAGCTGATCAAGCAATTAACTGAGATGAACCTCATCGCATCTCAATGCCTAGCTGAACTTATCCAAAAGGTTCAGGAAATAGGCGAGGAACTAGTCTCTGTCAATCGTCAGCTCGTGAAACTAAGCAACTGCACTTCACACTATCCCATCCCGAACCTTCCACACGAAATGTGTGGAGGCTTCTTTTAAAAGCATTCCGCGATGTATCATGTGCGCTAGTGCACGTTAAGGAGTCTGCTTTTGCAGTTTCAGATCATCGGTTTTTAACGTATTATGTAACCATAGGAACTAGGAAATGTAATTGTCGTTTGGCTTGTTTTTAGTTAACTCTAGGACTAATTTCGTAGCTTTTCTGATGATTTGGATGTGATAAAACTTAACCGGGTAAACTACGTAACGCGCGAAACTAAAAAAGGAACAACAAAAGACTGAAACCAGGTAGCATAAGGGAAGCACGCCCCCATGCCTACCTGGGCATGCACCCGTGCTCGACAAAACATGACACCATCTGACTTTTTACAGCCCTTTGTCTTGTTCCCCGTCAATACCCATTGATAAAAGTCGAAGGAAAATCTGGAACACAAGGCCTATTGGGCACTCAAAGTAGCAAACCTAGACCAAAGCCTTGCCGGGAAGAATCGGTTTCTACAAATCCATCAACTAGAGCAACTAAGAGAACAAACATACGAAAACGCTAGGGTTTACAAGGAAAGTCCTCGACTCTCGATTAAAGAACACTAAACGATATCATATGGGAGAACATGTCTTACTGTATAACTCTCATTTACATCTGTTTCCCGGAAAGCTAAAATCACATTGGTCTGGACCTTACACTATTAAAAACGTGTTTCCAAATGGTGCCATCAAAATCGACAACCACGACGGTTTAAGTTTCAAAGTGAATGGACATCGTTTAAAATAGTATAACGATGGACCAACCAAGATTTTCTCAGAGGAATTGCACCTACGCCCAGACGACGACTAAAGTGTGGGGAAGGGTCGCGTCGAAGACCTGAAACTTAAACACGACACCTGTACATACATTTTCTTTAGAATTTTTAACTTTTTGTAGGACTCACAAGCACAAACACGGGGTCATGCTCCATGAAACACGCCCTCGTGCCTCTGACAAAAAATTTTCCACGATCTCCGCTGACGACTCTGTAACGATGCAGGTCGAATTTAAGACTCTTTCTAACAAACACGAGGTCGTGCCTAGCTAAGCACGCCCTGTAACCTACTTTCACAACCTGTGTATAAACACCACATTTGTTCCAACCTTTCAGCATACTTCTTTCTACTTAAAACCTCCTGAAAAGATGAAAGAATCAAGTCACGGAAGCTCTAGCTGGAATCCTGCGAAGAAACGGCACTCTGAAACACGAGAACCGACAACTCAAGAATACTTCTTTAAGCTACACGAGCTGATCAAGCAATTGACTGAGATGAACCTCAACGCATCTCAACGCCTAGCTGAACTGATCCAAAAGGTTCAGGAAATGGGCGAGGAACTCGTCTCTATCAATTGTCAGCTCGCGAAACTAAACAACCGCACTTCACACTATCCCATCCCGAACCTTCCACACGAAATTGTAGAGGCTTCTTTTAGAAGCATTCCGCGATGTGTCATGTGCGCTAGAGCACGCTAAGGAGTTTGGTTTTTGCAGTTTCAGATTCTCGGCGTTTAATGTATTATGTAACGGTAGAAAGTAGGAAAATGTAATTGTCGTTTGGCTTGTTTTTAATTAAATCTAGGACTAATTTTGTAGCTTTTCTGATAATTTGGATGTGATAAAACTTAACCGGGAAAATTGCGTAACGCATGAAACTGAAAAACAGAACAGCAAAAGACTGAAACCAGGCAACACAAAGGGGGCACGTCCCATGCTCGACAAAACATGACACCATCTGACTTTTTGCATCCTTTTGTTTTGTTCCCCATCAATTCCCATTGATAAAAGTCGAAGGAAAATCTGGAACACAAGCCCTATTGGGCACTCAAAGCAGCAAACCTAGACTAAGGCCTTGCAGGAAAGAATCAGTTTCTACAAATCCATGAACTAGAGGAACTGAGAGAACCAGCATACGAAAACGCTAAGGTTTACATGGAAAAGACAAGGAAATTCCTCGACTCTTGATTAAAGAACACTAAATGATTTCATGTGGGAGAACGTGTCTTACTATATAACTCTCGTTTACGTCTGTTTCCCGGAAAGATGAAATCACGTTGGTCTAGACCTTACAGTATTAAAAACTTGCTTCCGAATGGTGCCATCGAAATTGACAACCAAGACGGTTTAAGTTTCAAAGTGAATGGACATCGTTTAAAATCGTATAACGGTGGACCAACCAAGATTTTCTCAAAGGAATTGCACCTCCGCACCGACGAAGACTAAAGTTTGGGGTAGGGTCGTGCCGAAGACCTGTAACTTAAACATGGCACCTGTACACATATTTTCTTTAGAATTTTTAACTTTTTGTAGGACTCACAAGCACAAACACGGGGCCGTGCTCCATGGAACATGCCTCCGTGCCTCTGACAAAAAATTTTCCACGATCTCCGCTGACGACTCTTGAACGTTGCAGGTCGAATTTAAGATGTTTTCTGACAAACACAGGGTCGTGCCTAGCTAAGCACGCCCCCGTGACCAACTTTCATGACCTGTGTATAAATACCACAATTGTGCCAAGCTTTCATCATACTTATTTCTGCTTAAAACCTCCTGAAAAGATGAAAGAATCAAGTCACGGAAGCTCTAGCTGGAATCCTGCAAAAAAACGGTGCTCTGAAACACGAGAACCGACAACTCAAGAATGCTTCTTTAAGCTACATGAGCTGATCATGCAATTGATTGAGATGAACCTCATCGCATCTTAACGCCTAGCTGAACTTATCCAAAAGGTTCCGGAAATGGGCAAGGAACTCGTATCTATCAATCATCAGCTCGCAGAACTAAGCAACCGTACTTCACACTATCCCATCTCGAGCCTTCCACACGAAATGTGTGGAGGCTTCTTTTAGAAGCATTCCGCTATGTGTCATGTGCGCTAGTGCGCGTTAAGGAGTTTGGTTTTGCAGTTTCAGATTCTCGGCTTTTAACGTATTATGTAACCATAGGAACTAGGATAATGTAATTGTTGTTTGGCTTGTTTTTAATTAACTCTAGGACTAATTTTGTAGCTTTTCTGATGATGTGGATGTGATAAAACTTAACCGGGTAAAATGCGTAACGCGTGAAACTGAGAAACGGAACAACAAAAGACTGAACCAGGCAGCACAAGGGGAGCACGCCCCCGTGCCTACCTGGGCACGCCCCTGGGCTTGACAAAACATGACACCATCTGACTTTTTGCAGCCCTTTGTCTTGTTCCCCATCGATTCCAATTGATAAAAGTCAAAGGAAAATCTGGAACAACTCGTATTCACTCCATTTTTCATCATTTTCTCCATTTTTCATTCTTATTTTCAAGACTTCTTCTAATCCTTCAAGGTGTAATTGTTCAACAAGGTCAGTGTTACTAGTTTCTACCTTAATGATGGTCATTACATGTAGTTAGGTGATTAGGTCTCTAAACTACCGAAATCCTAATAAGTTATATGTAAACCATGTAATTCAAAGTTCATGGAATGATTAATACTTTAAACCTTCTTATTCATGTTCATTCTTGTAGTTGATTAGTAGTTAATTACCATGTTTAGCTAGTTGCTAGTGTGTTTTTCCTTTCATTGTTAACAAGACTATCTTCATAATTTGTGGTTGAATCTTTGTTAAGCATATTCAAGTTACAAGAATTCAATTGTCGAACATGTAGTGATTACACACTATATATATATTTGAGTATCTCGAATTACTAACATAATTAAAATGATACACGTGTAATATTTAGTTTTTCAAGCAAGAAAATGTTAAACCTATGCTTAATCAAAGGTTTACAAATAAAACCACGCGTGCTCGAGTTGTAATTTCATACCTCAAAATGATGACCGCACCCCAATGTTTCAAAAGACACACCCACATGTTTAACAAATTTTTCTTGAAAATCAAACGTGTTAATTTTTTTAAAACTTGAGTTTCATAAAAAGGGTGCCATGTCTCTTGAAACCCATTCTTGTCCCTAAAATAGATAAACTGTTCCAAAAATCTATTTTGTATATGTTAACTGACTTGTCAAAATATTAGGATCATGAACTATCCATATTTGCAATTTGGAGGAAACCGTGAAAGATGGTGTCGTGACCGATTGAAAAGACTATTGCAAAGAGCTGAAAAGTCATATTTGCAAGCCGATGAGGAAACCTTAGCGGCTGTTGGACAGCTCAAGAGATATAACAATTTATTGAGTATTCAGTGGAAGTGTTTGTTTTCATAAAACAAACCTTCATTTATGAACTAACTCTTGAATTTTTAGCATTTTTCAGATTTAGCATCAAAGACTCTAACCCATGGAATGATAAAGCACTTACATTCAGACTAGGTGGGCGTTGGCGAAAAACATCCATCGCATTGTTTGGTGTTTATCTTGGTATATATACCGAACAAGAAATGGAGGAGGAAGCAATATCAGGAATGCCAGCACACCACACATTTCCATACGAGGAGAGTAGGGAAGTGAAAAAGTGGTGCTATGAGAAAATTATTTTGGGAAAGAATTAAAACAGGGGTGTTCAACTCGAGTAAAACCAAGAGCAGTCAGATTCGATACCCGCTGCTGCGTTACATACATCGGTTGCTTAGCCATTCGATAACAGCTCGTGGTCAAAGCGAGGGTGTTCTTAGCTTGAGGGACTTATTTATTTTGTATTGTATGACTAATCAATTGCCATGCAATAATGGTTATTTGTTTTGTAATCTGTTTGCCAGGAATGCAACTGCAGGTGCTCCGACACCTATGTTTGGAGGAAGCTAGATTCTGAACTTGTACGAGAGCTATGGGTGTAACACGGAAGGGATCGAAGGAGTAATGCCAGGATTGTTGGACTTAAGCATTTGCACAAGCATGTACATGATAACAACTCTACCAAATGGGCAGTTGAGGTTCATGGATAGGAAGAGACAAAATAGGGATCTGACGGATCCTGAGGAAATCATCATGGACCTTGATATGCCACCACGTCATGAAGAATTCCTGACCATGTTAGACATTTATGAAGCAATCCAAACCACCAGCAACCATGCAAGGAGATCATTTGAATACATGCAACAAGCCTTCAACGGAGTCGAAAATCTGCACTCCCGAGTAGATGACCTGAGTAATGATGTCACGTACATCAGAAACCGAATGTATCATGAGTAGGGAGATATCCCACCACAAATCCCTTGAAAAATCGTATCACTTTCAGGGCCCGGACATAGTTGTTTTGTGCCAATCTATCTTTTAATTTATGTCGTTTTATTTTTATTTTATGTGTTTAGAATTTTAATGTTTTCAATAAATTAATGATATTTCAGGTGATCCCGAGGAGTCTCACGATTTAAGGCATGAGTTGACTTCATCATTTTTAAGGGAGCACCTCGTTACCATTCCTCGTTTTATATTATTGATAACATTGGGGACAATGTGAATTTTAAGTGTGGGATAGGGTTAATTAAGATACACATTTAATACTTTGCTAAAAACAGGTCTAATTTAAAAATTTTGCTAAAAATCACTTAACCATTAATTTTTATGACACGAAACCAATAATTAATCTTTAATAAACCAAATTATAAATATACGTTTTCGGGAAATAATAAGTAAATAAATGACACCCAAATAAAAATTGGAAATGTTTTTTTATGATATTCTTAAAGACAATAATCTAGTAAAAATATTCAATCATCTAAAATGAAATACTTTTACCCAATTCCATCCGTATGTGAGTTTATTTTTAAGCCTTAAACAGCTTTTGCAATTTTACTTTCATTCTGGATTTAATTGAGGGTGCATTATGATACGTGTGATTAGAACTTGCTTTGTGTATATATTTCGAGACCTTAATTAGTATTTTTTGCATAAAAATGAGTTAGATATTAGGAAACCGTAACCATTCAAGCAACAACCATTTTCTTTTAACTTTCCTTACCTTAACGTCAACCCTAGTTAGCCCCGTTGAGCTTAAAATTTTTTATTTTTGATCACCCGAACCACCAAGTCACTTAACCAAAAAGCCTTCAACAAAACCCGTTTTTTGTTAAAGACACGTTTTTGGCTTATATATATAATAAAAAAGAGAAAAAGAAAAGTTTGGTCTTTTACCGGCAGACCTAAAAAAACTAGAATGCATTCTTTTGATTTTAATTTGCTTTGTTGTATTCATCAGCAAAATCGGGACTTCCCCCGGAAATCCGCGAACAAATTTTCAATCTCGCATACGACGCAAGAAAGAAATGGCGAAAAAAGGAACAAGTTCCACCATTTTGTGAAATTTCAAAGAGCGCTATAAAGAGGCAGGTAAAAAGATACTAAAGATGCCCGAACTGTGGAAATTGGTCCCACAATGGAAAATACAAAAAGAACCAAACCGAGTCTCAATACAAATACACAGAACTGATCCGATTGGATGCTATTAGGCTTTAAGCCGAACGATCCTTACGAAAGGATAGTTTTGTGTATCTTTGGGTGAACGATTAAGTAAGGTTTTTGAAAGCAAAATACGGTCTTGACAATCTGACATTAAACGTGTCCTCAAATTAGCATATCCATTCTAGCTTGAAGTATTGTATAGGGAACCTTTTATTGCTTTCCTTGTAGTCTATGTTAGAAAAATAAGCCAAGACCGTCGTCTTTAGCATTTAGCCACTTTTTCCAAATATTCCATACCTGAGCCCGAGCCAGGTTACAAATCATCAAAAACCTAACGATTTATGCAAGTAAATATCTTAGTAGGTGGAGATTTGATCCCTTAACAAGCATATGATTTCACACGTACTCATACTAGGCAATTGAACATATTAGTCATACTTAGTCTTAATTATGACTCCATATATTTAGCCGAGTGTGAGTACATCTTATGAGAAGTGTGGATTTTTACATAATTATATTCTTTACTAACTAATCTATTGCTTGATAGGATATCATTCTATACATGCTTAAAATAATTACATTAGGATTAAAATATTTTACTTGCATATTTCCCGAAAAACACATTTTTTATTTGATTTATTTGGTTTTTGGTGAGTAGCTAAAAGCAAAGGGTATTTCATGAATTTCTCTTCATTGAATAGGTTTAAAAGAGTTGGCTTGACCCATAAACACTTATTTGTCTGAATTCTTTTTCTTTCATATATAATATCTAACGTGATTGCAAAACAACATATTTAAATCCAAATTCTTTAAAGAAAACAACATATGGGATAGAAATTAAGAGGAATAAAAGAAACCTGACGAGGAGTAAAAGAAACCTGACGAGGAATAAAGCAACGAGATCCAAGATAATGCTGTGGAATGAGAACTGCAGCCTGGAGAGCAACAAGAAGACCCAAAGTAACACACCACTTGTTATAAAGTTGGATTTGCATGAGGTTATGAGGACACCCAAACACATAGAAAGGAATTGCAAGCCGTGTCAGGGACATCCCAACAATATAATGAGGATGCAATGCTTTTCTTGAATCACCAATTATGTTACTGATGATTTGTGGTACCCAAAACAAATGCAAAATAACAAGTATACCCCGCAAATATCTGTGAAACTCGTACATGACCAGAATACCACCTAAAAGGATTCCATCGGCCAATGAAATATACACAAGTTTTTTAGTGCCATACAGATCATGTATTACAACCAACAAATGTCATATAGGTTATTCACTCTCTGATACAATTATAAATATATTCATCACTGTTTTTGGATTAATTACTACCCATAAAACCTCCTTTTTGCCATGTCTCCAGCATGACATGATAGACAAACAACATGCATGCAAACCACTAGGATTGTTTGGCAAATAATCATATAACCTATTTTCCCAAAGATTAATTAATTCAATTAGGGATCAAACTGGAATAATAATGATTCACGATTTCCTGCTTGGAAAATTGCATGCAACTTTACCTTTTCGTTGAACTATTTTTTTGTCGAATATAGTTACGCGTTTATTTTTAAATTTAAGTGTACCAATGAAATAAATGAAGAATGAGACTAGTCATTTTAGAGAGTAATGTACCAAAAGTTAAAGTTTCATATGTTCGGTTAATCCACAAATAGTATTAAACGAATTTCTGATGTTTACAAAAATGGAGATTTACCCCCTCCACACACAAAGACAACCAGGTGTTAAAGCGTCACAGCCGTCACTAAAATACGTACCTCATATAATACTTACATAAAATTGACTATAATAGGCAAATATGTAAGTTTAATAGGAAAACATGAATTTTGCATATGAGTCAATTCAAAGAAGATTCGTGACAAACTTTATGAAGAGAGGAGATAATTTTTAAGAGTACTAACAGAATCGACTGTAAAGAAATGAAAGTTCACGTCTCATTGCTTCCCAACCCTCTCCATTAGTTATAATCCGATTGTCCTTCCATATATCAAGAAGATACCTCATCTCAAAGATTGAGAACACCACAAACTTGAAAAATGCAGCAGTAGCAAAAGCATTAAACAGTGATTCTGCAAGCCAAAAAGCATAGTACTCAATAGGAAAATAAAATGGCTTACAGAAGACAAAAGCTTAATGGTTAAAATAGTAATAGAAAGACGTCAATCATCATAATTAGAGAATATGTAAATACAAAATAAGAATACCATAATGGATTGAAAAATTTCTTAATAGACTTAGTTGCATGCACAACAGTACAGAAAGCATGCAAATAATGCCTTACCGTAAGTGGGCAATTACAATTCATTAATGTGAGCAATCATTATTTACACCAAATAGATCAGAACAGTAATATAAAACAAAGCTAAAAAGGAGACGGGTTAAAGCATTAGAAGTCACCCAAAGTATACTCAAGTGTCTATAATCTACTACCTTCCTTGACTGGAACAAAATGGTTTACTATTTTGATATATAGTTTTCTAATCATATTTAACATACTCATTATTTGTGATACTAATATTCTAATTAGTGTGTGGAAAAAGATGTTGACGGTCTGTCTAATTGAAATTTGACACAACTCCCGATCGACCCATCCATTTTGTCCACTACACTATCTTGCATTGTTCACCCCAGTTTTCATAAATGCAAAGTATAAATCAACAAAAAATATAGCAAAACATTCTTTCTTAAAAGAACCAAAAAGAACGATGGAAAACAATCTCAAGTGAAGAAACACATCTTACCAACTAATATCCCCTCAGTCAAATGCAGAAGGCAAAGATAGGCATCCATGATAGCCTGTTGTCCAATCATGAGAATTGATACTTTCGCAGCCCCCTGCAGTAGATTGTCAACCTCATGGGAATCTTATATAGATCGTAATAATGATTTAAAATCAAATTAAATGTTTCATGTACAACATATCAAAATCTTACAGATTGTGTATTACTATGCTCCATTTGCCGGATTAACAGAAGAACTTGGAGGAATGAAATCTGATATGCCGAATAGTTTAAGGAGCAACAACAAAGCAGTTTATGATTTTTAGTCAAAAAGAAAAACAATCTAAGGAAGAGCTAGCTAGGTCATTTTGAAATATTTTATATGCATAAGTATGCATCAGTTAATTGAGAGTGGTAAAGGAAGGGATGAGACGTTGAAGGATACAAAGGTAACCACTAAAGTATAATTGACTGCTTTGTTGTAGTAAACCTCTATGTCAACTGAAGTAGCATTCATTAGCATGGGTGAGAAGCAATCTCCATCATCAGCAGCAGAAGGGCTCTCCATTAAGCCTTCCATGTAAAAACGATCATGCTCTCCATCTAATGTAAGGGAAGAAAAAATCCAAATGGAATATTTATAAAACACAAGAGAAGTGAACAAGGTTACTAGCAAAGTATGACACTGTATATACAAGAAAAATAAAGTTTCAGGAGAAAATTAACTATATCATTTCGGTTAGACGAGACACAAGAAATTTTGGTAGAGATTTCAACATTACAGTGTTTGTCGATATCACTAATCAGGGCTGCGACAACAAATGCATGCACTTTATACTCGATTGAGAAAAAAAAAAGTACAAAGCAAATTGTGGAAGAAAGAAGAAAAACTACATTGTGTGTTCTTCCTGAATTTATCTTCAAGGGACTCCTGGAAGACATGTGATGAGAAAACTCCAAGCTGGAATTGTGTAAATATACATAAATTTAGAAAATGAACGTCACTTGATGGTGTGAGGCTAACTGAAGATTGTATGAATAGACAGACTATATACAGGTTGATGTGAAGATTTTCATCCCTAAAAGTCAAGCCCTCTCCTGTGATGAACCCGGTGCTCATTCGTTGGTGGGTGTCATAATTAAAATTAGCAAGAGAAGACCTAAAGGATCAATCAGCTACTGTTATTATAAATGCTGATAAGACCCCTTACAAGTTACAAGAGTGCCTTCCGATAAAATATAAAAGGTCCTAATAAAGAGACACCCAAAATGATAAATCGACACCCACCTATACGTCGCGTATGGGTCCATACTCGGCTCATGCCCGGCGTATAGGTCTCGACCATTAATGCACAATTAATTCCTGTCATTCCACGTCACATCACTGGTTTTATACTGTAGGATTCTATGTGCCCAATACACTTAGAATATTGATTTGGTTAGTACGTTATGATCCAAGTCGGGTTATACCCAATAACAAACTTAGCAAACACCAATTAATATTTAATTGATGATATGATCATGCAATTAAATATTTACACCAATTTAGAAAATGGGTTTTCTAAATAAGTTGCATATGAGATGGAACAGTTTATAAGGATATTTTGTTCAATAATATTATTTGTAATGTTATTTAAATAAGTTAGATAACATTACAAATTAATAATAAGAGTGTATGGATTATACAATTAAAAGGTTAGTTGTATATATCTAATAAGAGGACTAGTAGACAATATATATTTGTGTTAGTATCAAATTTTATAAAAAAAATTAAAGGGAGAGACTATGTGGCCGTCCCCTCTCTCCCATGCATGATTTGTTAGTGCTTTCTTTTATTCCCTTGATACACACACACATGCATTGTTGTCTACCCACTAACTAGTTCAAAAGAATCTCCCTTTCTCATCATTCCATACATGCAACACAAGACTCAAAATCAGCTCTCTCTTTCTCTCCCAAACCCCACGGTTTTAGCAGCTGAA
>BJCO01737291.1:0-15372 GCA_018326465.1 Flaveria floridana
AGAGTCCTGTAGTATAGATGTTAGGTTAGAGGTTTCCAGCTGGTATCAAAGTATATCCGGCTGTAGGTAGTATTATATATATCTTCTCCATGTAACTCATTAGAAAAGCGATTTGAGTCCAAGAGTCTTGTAATCCTTTGAGTTGAGAAGCAATATATAAAAGTACCTTGAAAATTTACATCCTGTGTTTATTTACTGCTTGTTACTTGTTATATTGTGATCAACTCTTTATAGACTCTTGCTGAGTGTTGTTCAAGGTGAGTTTGAGAGAAAAACCATCCGTTGAGTGACCCATAATCGATCCTGCATATATTAAAATTGATGTTTTTAAAAAGTAAACACATTTATAAACCAAAAAATAATTAAAATCAGGAGTTATAATAGGAAACTTTTAAAAGTGATTTTTTAATATGGTTTGTTTGAAAAAAAAATGGTTAAATTTTTTTGGAAATAAAAATTAAAAATTATTACTTATAATTATTACTCATATGTAATTTTAATCATATCTTATTTTAAAATATCATTTTATACTTCATAAACTTTCACAATAATTAATATTTTATTTTATAACTCGTGTAATACACGGGTATACTAAAGTTCTATGTATTTTTTATCTCGTGTAATACACGGGTAATTAAAACTAGTAAACCATATAACAGTAAATTTATTCAGCTAGCGTATTACACGGGATTGTAACCTCGTATATATATATGTATATATATAGATAGATATATACATATATACATATATTATACACATACACATTCATGGTACACACATACACACACACACACACACCAAAAACAAGTCTTCCATTTTTATAAAATCACAACTACATTTTATAAAAGAAAAGTATAATAATTAGAAGATCACAAATGCTGACTAGTCTAGCTAATCACCACCCCATACAACCAATAGCCACCAATGCTAGCTATGCAACCTTATTACTTGCAATCCTAATCAAAATATCCCAACATCTAACCATAATATTTTTAGAAGAAAGAATTTTAGACCCACATGCATCCCCATTTCCCCTTCTATTCCCCCGAGTCCCATCAACACCCACACACCCACCTTCATTTTCAAAACACTCCCCTAAAGTTCTCTACATTTCTCTCTTGGATCCCATACTTGCACTAGAATTCTAAGCACTCAAGAGCATTCAAGTTACAACCCTTGAGAGCTCTCATAATCTAGACAACATCAACCCTCTCAAGTCAAGGTAATCACACACACACACACATACACACACACACGCACACACCCTATACTTTGTCCAACTTTCAACTCATAATTTCTTTCATTCATGAACCTGAAGTAATCTATAATTTTAGGAAGTTTCTCCTTATCGTTCCAAGGTCCTACATCAGCACTTGAACTCCTCCCATCCATCCCTTGTGACAAGGTAACCCGTCACGACCCGAAAATACGTTAAATATTGGGTATCGTTACCTTAGTGAAACAAATTACCCAATGACACCTACTATTTGACGAATTCCTCATACCCAACGGGACCTTATGAGAGGTAAGCCCCCCCATTGAGATTTAATAATCCTTATGTTAGAAATTAGGGTAGATTAACCGTTCTTAGCAATGCAAAGTTAAACCAATAACAATAAAAGGTATGGGTTAGGGGATATTTTAGCACTTGGGAGGGTAGCTCAAGTCAAGGGTTGATTGTGACAAATTCTTTAGTGCACCAATATTATTATTTATTATATTTAATTCATGAAAAGTCATGTATTATAATTTTATGAGCTCACCAACACCATGTTGATGTTTTTTTGGTTGTATTTCATGAGAAGAATGATTAACAACTGACTAATAGATAGAAGCTGCGTTACTTAGATATTTGAAGATATAGCCACCCCCTTATTTAATTCATAATGTTCTAGACAACTTTTTTAGATTATGTTGCTTGACTTTTAGATAATGTAGAACTAGATAAATTAATTATGATGTAATGCCAAGTAGGCGATTGGCTTTGGGAATTTTGGTCGTTTGTAAGCTTCAAATAATTTGTTTATTGCATTATGTTGATATCAGTCAGTCATTGCTAGTCCCGGTCAACGGGATGTGACAAATAATTCCTATTTTGACCTATTTAATATATATCTTCTAATTAATACATTAGTTAATTCACATTATTAATACATTACTTAATAATATAAAATTATTTAACTTACTACATTAAATATTATCTTATTTATAATAGTTTAAATTAATATTTTTATTTATATTTTTGTAACTAGATGCCATTTAAATTAAATATTATCTAAATTACAAAACAATATACTTCAATCTAAAGAGATAGTTACAACTCAATGGAACTAAAAAGTATGAGTTCGATTAAACAGTTCTCTTTTACAAGTAGTAACGTATTGGTTTATCATAATAAAATAATCTATATTTGATAATAGTTTTTATTCAAATGGTTCTAATGTGTTCATTTTAACTAATATCCACGTCTATCAAATACCATATGTCAGGTAATAGTATCATTTTAACTAATGTCAGATAGTAGTATCATGACAATAATAGTAAATTGCTAAAGCATGTGTAATTATTCATAAGAAACTCAGTGTCTATATAATTGAACTCACATTCTTGGGACCGATGAATATTACATGTTTCCTAAATATGTCCAACACATTCTTAACTGTGAACTAGGCTTATAGTTGAGGGGAACATGTAATGTTCTAAAATTAGGACTGATGAAGTCCGACATCTTCAAGATAATGAGAAAGCCAACTGTTGGCTTCTCAGGGGTAGAAACAGCCCTGGTCCGAAAAATATTAGAGCTCATTGCTCAAGGTGATAACCTAGTAGCACAAGCTAGTGTTGAACCCACACCTTCCACTTTAACACCACCCACACAGCCTCAAACAACCCTCACCTACCAAAGAAGATCCAAACAAACCCCTGCATAGGCCCCCATATCACCACCTATACAAGAAGAAGTGGACACTGGAGCTCCCACTTCCCCTGAGGAGCAAACCACTCCCACCTCACAAATGTTCAGTCCTAAGGTTCCTTATGCTCAGGCTGATGAGGTCATCACTCAAGAAGCCTTAAGCCTTCACTCAGAGTCTCAACACTCCAGTGAACAACCTTCAGGGGAGAGTTACCATCCCCAACCTCTAGATCTAAACTAACCAATGCCCAGCCTTGAATTCTATGATGATGAGGATATGGCACTCAGTGCATACCATGAATATCTCTTCTCTTTCCCTGCTCAAAGAGAGATGAGTATTCCTGAGTCACCTATATCTAGCCCACATCATCCACCCCCCATTAAGGTAGATCTTCCTGAACCTGTTCAGGAGATCCATATGAAAAAGGCTCTCACTTCTAAATGTGATTACATCATTAAGACCTCAACCATAGCAACCTAGCCCATTGACACTTCAACTAAAGCTGTCAGTGAGCAGGGGAAAACCAGCAGCCAAGAACAACAAGCTGGTGATGAGGAAGAAGACTTAGGTCCAATTATCTCATCTTCTAGTGATTCTTCTACTGAAGATGAGGGGAATCTCAAACTAAAGGTGCAAAAACTGACAAAAACATGCACCTATTTAGCATCCAAGGTCAGTCATTTAGAATCTCAAGCGACTACCTTGCAATGGAGGGTCAATGATCAGTAGCTTGAGATTTCTGATCTCAAGGAACAACTAGCTAGGAGACCCTTCAGGAGGACTCAACCAGGAACACAAGAACCTGAGGATGTGATAGACTTAACCTCCAGCTCACCTACGCAAGTGGGTGGTGCTATCAAAAAAGGGGATGAAGTTGTCACAATCACAGAACCTGGGAGTCCTTCTCAGAGGATGGACATTGAGGAATCACCAACCTCACTTGTAATTTTCCACACTCAGCAACCTCCTCAAGTTCATATTAATATGGACTCACTCATACAAAGTCTGTATAAGGAGGGAATACCAAGGGCAATGTTAACCCCACCATCTGGAGCTGCAAATGAAATTCAAGGGTGGTGGTATGATACTGATAGAAGAGCCCTAGTACTGCATAGATTTCAAGGACAACAAGAAGTCTTAAATGTTTAGATCTTAAACTTCTATGACAGTCTTTCTCTAGTCAATATGCCACTAGCCAACCTAACTTAAAATAGGCAAGCTGACATATTGGCTGAGAGAGTTGAAGACAGGATTATTGAAGAACTCAGCCAAAGAAGAAGACAACTACAAACAGGTAATGTGATTAGTTAACTGGATGTTAAGATGGAACTCGAGATTAGCTTTAAAGGGGAAACTTTGACTGAAGGCCCAGTGACAGAGCCTGAGAGCATTGTCACAGAATAACTACTTCAACATCCTTCACCCTCTGTGATGCACCCATTGGTGAAGGTGCTTCATAACCTCTCTCTAGTCAAAGCTTGACTGCTGAACCAAGCAATGAAGGTCAAAGCTCTCTCCACCCTGAGTCACCACGGCCTATGAGTGATAAAGGGAAGAGGAAAATGTCCTCTGAGGAGATTGAGGAGGAGGAACGAGAGAAAAAGAGGAAGCTAAGGGGAGAGAATTCAACTAGTTCCTCTGGCTTCATGAAAGCTGCAATCAGGTCAGGCCCCAGGCCAAATACTCAAGTTGATAAGTTTAGGGCTGCCAGATTGAACTATTTGGGAATCAGGAACCATGACATTGATGAACTTATCCCTCTTCGCTTAGAAGAGTTAAATCAACTGGCAGACTTAGAGCTGACAAAGGAGATGAAGGAGGCAGAGGATGCAGATTGCTCCTCAAAGTTAAAGAAAAACGAAGGCAGAAGAAGCTTTACAAACATGTTCCTACCCTCTCACCAGTTCATGAAAGCCCTGAGAGAGAGACTGTGGCAACTGAACAATCTCAGGTAGATAAGGAGGCTGACAGACAAAACATGATCAACTACTTGAGTGCCGCAAGCCTCTATCAGGCATCTACACTTATCCCCTCTCATATGAATACATTGAATTTGAATATTTTAAGTAGCTAGAACAACAGTTCATAAATGAACAAAAGGCTACTAAGAGAAAGATGAGGGAAGAAGCTGCAAAGTCAAGAGCCATCATCCAAAAGAGTTAAAAGAAGTCTACTGATAGACAAAGGATGATGAGCTTCTTGAAGCAGTATGGATTCTCTGGAAGGAGGCTTGGTCTAATGTCTTTATCCACTATGGATGAGCACATTAGAGTGATCAAGCAGAAGATTAAAAAATGAGAGCTTGTGGACTTGCATTCTCCACCAAGCCAAACTCCTTTTAAGGTAGAGGTTAAGGTTGAACCAACACAGATAACATAACCTAGACCTACAGCTGCATCTCAGCCAACCTCATCTTCTATACCATAGCAGGGTTCTATTCATTCTCCTTCTAAACCTGTAAGTGAAGAGGACCCAACTAAGAGAGGCACAATAGAACAACCCGATACTCAAGACCAGCCACACCAGCCCTCTCAGTTAAACACTCCAAAGAGGAAGAAAGGATGGCCATGAAGAGAGTATCGAAGAAGACAAAGGCATCTACTTCCAGACCTCAGGATGAGTCAGAGCATCCTGAGGAAATGTAACAAGAGGCTACTCAACCAACTCCTACTCAAGTACAACCTCTTGCAGCTGGAAGACCTATCTTGTCTTGGACCTTTGCTACTAATTCAGACAGATGGGAGAGATCAAGGTGGTCAAGATGTCTATTTCTAGCAGGACGTGCTTGATCTACCTCTGCATGATCTCCATGACATGAGAAGATACTATGAAAATCTGGGGGAACCTGACCAGATGATGAAGAAAGGAATGGTCTTGATCCTAATGAGGATTATCAACTGAGGAACGATCTTCTCTGTTTTAGTAGCATAAGCCTATGGGGAGTTTGTAAGGTTTATATAAAGGCTGATACAACCAAAGCAATAAAAGGCTTCCTGCATGCATGCACTCAAAACCAAGTAGAAGATTCTCCAGAAGTTTTATACTTAGAACAAGAATTATTCTAAGTATAAAATCTTTCGAAGCCAAAGTTGCTCTGGAAACTTTATACTCTGCACAAGAATTATTCCAAGTACAAAATCTTTCAAAGCCAAATACCAAATCTTCCAAAGCCAAAAGGCAATATGCTTTTGACTCTATATTGATTTTGTTGTCTTTTAATGTTCCAACTGGCTTTCCAAGCATAGCCGATTGTAGGATGTAGTATAAAGTATCTCAGGGTCTTGTAACTTATTTAACTTATGCATTGTAACTCTTGTATGAGAACTTGAGATTAATATACAACATTCTTGAAAACCATATATATTGTTCTTGAGTTCTGTCTCATTGTTACTTGTGTTCTTTGCATCTTGTTCTTAAATCTGGTTCCCCATTTGAACTATTAACCATTCTAACATTCTCCTCATTATGAGACTAATTGTATTGACCATCCCTTAACCGGTCCTACACTAAGTGACTGACATTAGAGACTAAATAGGTGCATGTTTTTGTTAGTTATTACACCTTTAGTTTGAGATTTCCATCATCTTCATTAGAAGAATCATTAGGGGATGAGAGTATTGGACTAAGTCTTCTTCCTCCTTACCATTCTATTGTTCTTGGCTGCTAGATTTCCTCTGGACATTGACAACTTCAGTTGAAGTGTCAATGGGCTGGGTTGCCATGGTTGAGGTCTTAATGATGTAATCACTTGCAGAAGTGAAGGCCTATTCCATATGGATCTCCCAAACATGTTCAGGAAGATCCACTTCAGTGGTAGGTGCATGATATGGGCTAGATATAGGAGAAACAGGAGCACTCATCTCTCTTTGAGTAGGGAAAGAGAAGAGAGACTCATGGTATCCTCATCATCATAGAATTCTAGGCTGCGTATTGGTTGATTTAGATCAAGAGGCCGGGGATGGTAACTTTCCCTTGAAGGTTGTTCACTAGAGTGTTAAGACTCTAAAAGAAGGCTTAAGGCTTCTTGGATTGTGAGCTCATCAATCTAAGCATGAGAAACCTCATGACTAATTATTTGTGAGATGAGAGTGGTTTGCTCCTCAGGGAAAGTTGGAGTTCTAGTGTCCACTTCCTCCTGTATGGGTGGTGATATGAGGACTACATAAGTTGAATTTTGTTTGAATTTTCATTGGTAGGGGATGGTTATTTGTGGCTGTGTGGGTTGTCTTGAAGTGGAAGGTGTGGGGTCAACACTAGCTGGTGCTGATAGGTTATCACCTTGAGCAATGAGCTCTAACATTTTTAGAACTAGGGCTGTTTCTATCCTTGAGAAGCCCATAGTAGGCTTTCTCATAATTTTAAAAACGCCAGGCTTCATCTGTCCTACTTTTTGAATATTACTTGTTCCCTTCAAATGTGAGCCCAGTTCACAGTTGAGAATGTGCTGGACATATCTAGGGAACATGTAGTATTCTAAGGAGTCTAAATTTGCAAGTAAATTAGTGTATACAAATTGTGAATATCTGAACTTGACCCCATGAACCATCCCATGGACTATAAAGGAGACTCCTTCTGGGATTTGGTCCCGTCCTCCATGTTTGTTAGACAAGCTGTGGATGATAACATGGCGGAGGTACTTCCATTATGAGGAAACCTTCCCTTTTCTGAAGGTTCTGAATGATAAGTCACCTTCATAGCCCATCTACTCAAAATATTGGTGAACAATAGATTTTAGGAAGGACAGTTCACCTTCTACATCATCCAACTGAAGTTTAGTGTTTATGGATGCTGGAGTGATGAAGATTGTCCTCCCCTACACTATGGCAGACAATGCCTTCTCCCCATCCATGGTGACCTCTTGGTAGGTCCTCCAAAAGTCCAAAAGTTGATTCTCATAGAGTGGAGGATCAATGGTGAGGGAGGTGAAGTAGTTAGATAGAGAGAGAAAGCAGCAAACCTCTAAGAAACTTGAATCCTTCTCAGAGTTCAACAGAGCAACTTAATTGTGTTGCCTATGAAGATGCATGGAAAAATATAGTTGGTTTCTATGGTAAGGGTTGGCCACTTGAGGTAGCTTTGAGGTGAAGAAAGGTAAGAATAAAGGCTATGTGTGGGTGAATTTAGGTTAGAGAAGTTGCTGATGAAGAAGATAGTGAAAAAAGAGGGGGAACCGTTAGGTATATATATATGAAATGGACTTGAGACAAAGTTAATGCAAAAGAATAAACTTTGAAGTCCAAATTTCGGTCCCACCTCTGAGAAAGTGGCCAAAAAGGTAGCTTTCTTTGAAGTCAAAATTCTTCCGAATGTATTTTTGTCTTCGGAAGTTTTGTGAAAAACTTCCGAAGCTAAATTTTGACTTTGGAAGATATTCCTTAGCTTTGTGAAAATTTGCTTCGGAAGAAAAATTTCTTAAGTAATTTCCTTCCGAGGCATATTTGGTTTTGGAAGATATTGAAACTTGGTTTTGGAAGATATTGAAACTTGGTTTTGGAAGAAATTTGTTCTTCAAATACATATAAGTACTTATAAGCATATTTTAGCTTCAGAAAAATATTAACATTCTTCCGAAGGTAAATTTCTTATAAGTAGTTATTTGTTTTGATGACTTCAAATTCCTCCGAAGATAATTTTAATGTCTTTCGACTGAAAATGTATTTAAAGTTTTCAAACTTATAAGAAATATCATTTGAAAAATATTTTCTTCCAAAGTAAACTGGGCTTATATAGGTGATAGTTTAGACAACTTAGGACATACAATTCTTTTTAGAAATAATATTAAGTTTTTAACAAAATCTATTCAAAATTAATCATCCCAATAGCTGATACAAGATATTTAAATCTGTTTTCATCAAAAGCCTTTGTGAACAAATCAGCATATTGTTTATTTATGTTAACTTTGACCAGTTTTATCCATCTATTTTCATAATTATCTCTAATTAGATGATACTTGATATTGATGTGTTTTATCCTTGAGTGCTGCACAGGATTCTCTATGATAGAGATAACACTGTTGTTGTCTATGTGGATATGAGTCTCTTTGAAGTTGTATCCATAGTCCAACATCAGATTCTGAATCCAAAGCACTTGAGTACAACAACTAGCAGCAACAATGTATTTAGCTTCAGCAGTTGATGTAGATACACAGGATTGTTTCTTGCATTGCTATGAGACTATCCTTCCACCAAGGAATTGACATCCCCCAGATGTAGACTTTGCATTCATGTTACAGCCACCATAGTCAATATTTGTATTGGCATACAGATTAAAGTTAAGAATCCTTTTGAAAGCAACCAGGCGTGACATCTTAGGATTGGCTTGATATCTTATACATATCCATGTAGCAAACATAATATCAGGCCTGCTGGCTGTAAGATACATAAGAGAACCAATCATAGCCCTATAAAGATGTTCATCTACACACTCCCCCTAAAGATCCAGTCCAAGGGAGTGGTTTCTGGCTATGGTTGTCTTTGGAACCTTACAATCAATCATGTCAAATCTTGTAAGTATGTCCTATACATACTTTGACTGACTTATGCAGATGCCATTGTCAACTTGCTTCACTTGAATTCCTAGAAAGAAATTGCGTTCTCCCATGGCACTCATTTCAAATCTATTCTTCATCAGCTTCTTAAAGTCTTTATAGAGCTTTGGATTGGTTGACCCAAAGGTAATGTCATCTACATATACTTGAACAAGCATTAAGTCACTTCCTGTCCCTTTGATGAAGAGAGTTCCATCTATAGTACCCTCTTGTAGCCATGCTGATAGAGACACTAAGACAGTGTCTCATACCACTTTCTTGGAGCCTGGTGCAGCCCATAGGGAGCTTTATCAAGCTTGTAGACATAATAAGGATGATCTGGGTCTACAAAACTAGGTGGTTGTTTGACATACACCTCTTCGTCAATCACCCCATATAAGAAAGCACACTTGACATCAAGTTGGTAGACCTTAAAATCCTTGGATGTAGCAAAAGCTAGGAATATACTAACAACTTCAAGTCTTGCTACAGGAGCAAAGACATCAGTGACATCAGTGTAGTCAATTCCTTCTTATTGTGTGTACCCTTGAACAACCAGTCTTGCCTTGTTCTTGATGATGAGTCCTCTATCATCCTTTTTATTACTTAAAAACCACTTAGTTCCTATGATGGTCTTCCCTTGAGGAAGAGGACATAGGTTCCAAACCTTTTGTCACTTGAAGTAAAGCAGTTCCTCTTGCATTGCTTCAACCCAAATTCCATCCTTCAAAGCCTCATCAACTTTCTTTGGCTCTATCTGGGATAAGAAGCAAGAGTATAGCCAAACATTTTTGTCATGGGTTTGTCCTCTTGTTCTCACCCCTTTATCAATATCTCCAATGATGTTTGTGGTAGGATGTGACTTGTGGATCCTAAGTTGAGGGATCATAGCAAGTTGATTGGACAAATATAAATTTGTGAAGTTTAGATCTGGTAATGAAGTATCTCCTACCACATTAGCACACTTATCAAGAGAAGCTTGATCCAATAAGTGTGTGACATCATTGATGTTGTCTTCAATGGAATGGTTATCACTATCAAGAAATTCTTGATCACTGTCACCACTACCATTTCCTCATACATATGAAGCTCTTTCATTTGAGTTTTATGCCTCTTAGCTGGAATTTGTAGGAACCTCAGATGTATGAGCTTGATTTGTCATTATTGTGCTAATTGGAACTCCATGTGTAGGGTTAGTTACCATTGGAGCTGAAGTAGTAGTCTTGCTTGGTCTTTTCAGCTCAAAACCTGAGTTAGGATCTCCTGTTGATAAATTATCTATAGATCCTGAGACATTCTTACAAGATTTGTCAAAATAGTTGGTAACTAAATCAAGATCAAATAGCTAATAAGGACCAGAACCTTTCACACAGGGAGTGTGCTCATTGAAGATCACATTGGCTGATTCTTCAACTACTCTACTTCTGAGATTGTATACTCTATAAGCCTTAGCTTGGGAAGAGTATCCAATAAAATGTCCATCATCTGATTTCTCAACAAACTTGGCTACCTGATCTTTGGTATTCAAGATGGTGCTAGGACATTCAAATGATCTGAGAAAACCAATGAATGTCTCCTTTTATGACACAGTTCATAAGGAGTCTTACAATGAGTTTTAACTACTAAAACTCTATTCTGTATATAGTAGGAAGTGTTAACTGCCTCTGTCTACAAAGTGATAAGCAGTTTAGAGTCAGACAGCTTGGTTCTTGCAGCTTCAATAAGTGTCATGTTTCTCCTTTCAGCAACACCGTTTTGCTGAGGAGTCCTGGGAGTACTATATTGTCTTGTAAGACCCTTTTCATCACAAAATGTGTTAAGGATTTGGTTCTTGAATTCAGTTCCTTGATAATATCTTATAATCTTGACCCTATGATCACTTTATTCTCAATTTCCAGAATGAAGTTCTTCAAGATCTCAGGTGTCTCATCCTTAGTTCTAAGGAATAAATACGCAAGTGAATCTTGTGAAATCATCTGTGATCATTAAACAGTATGAGGTCCTTCCTAGTCTTATTACACTAGTGGGGACAAAGAGATCCATGTGTAATAAGTGTAGGGGAGTAGTGATGGAGTTCTTTTCCTTTGGCTTGTGAGATACCAAGTGTAGTTTCCCTTTCAGGCATGCAACACAGCGATCATCACTTGTAAACTCTTTCTTTGGCATTCCAGTTACCAAATAATTCTTAATTAATTTGTTCATCTTCTTAAAGTTTACATGGCACATTCTTTTATGCCAAAGGAAAGACTTATCACTATTTGCTTTAGATAGAAAGTAATAAATTTATCCTGAAGGAGATGTTTCCTACAAATCCATCTTGTACATGTTCCCTTTCCGGGGTGCTCTAAGCAGGATATGCTCTTAAGGAATAACCACCCCGGGCTTGAGAACAACAAACTCATGCTCAGTAAAAAGCATGTTATGTCTCTTGTCATAAAATTATGATTCACTCAGAAAATTGAACCCAAGCTCCTTAACAAAGTTTACCTTTTCAATGCTGAGATTACCATTTGTGACCTTGCCCCTTCCTATAATGTAACCTCCTGCATCTCCTCTAAAAGTAACTGGCCATCCATTGGTTTCCTCAAAATCTTAAAGCAAAGATCCATTGCCTGTCATATGCCTGGAACAGCGACTTTCAATGATCCATACATTCCTTTTGGTCTTCAGCTATTCATGCACAAAAATGAGAAAGTTATTTACAATTGGAAAACCAAGCCTTATTGGTCTTGGGCTCTTCAAAATGACTAAAGACAATGCAATAGTAATTAATCGTATGTTAAGACTTTAGGGATCATTTGATGTTGTTAATGAAGAACTTTCAATCATATGGTCTTCCTTTATCTTCCACAAAATCTTTGGAAGATTAGACTTGACCTTCAACACTTTGGAAATTTTAACAACTTTGTATGTTTTGGATACGGATACTTCAGAAGATTTTCCTTTCACTGCAGCAAGTTTTAGTGCTTCGGAAGTATTCCTTTCTTCCGAGACCAAAAACTCTTCCGAAGGTAAGTTTTCACTTGTCTTCAATTCCATTCTGGAGCTTCGAAAGGAAAACTATTTTTCTTCTGAAGCTTTCTTCTTCTTACTCATCTTAGAACACTTCTTCTTAGTTATGTTGACAGTACTTTTGAGATTGTAGATGCAAACCTTATCAAGATGAGAAGTACTACCATGCATAATGCAATCTATTTGCTTTCTTTTGATAGTCTTCTTTTGTATGAAGGACTGAGTTTGATCACTTTCCATCTCCATTCCCATCTTTTCAGATGTTATAGCAAGCTTCCTAGGGTGAGTTTTGCTTTTGGAGGTGGATGGTTCATGCTGTGTAGCAGCGATACACGGCTGATTAGCCTTCATTCCTTCACAGGAATGAGTTGGATATAAACTTGAACTCTTGGTAATAGAGTTCATGGTTGAAGCCATAGTATTTACCACTTTAAACCATGCAAAGATAAACACTTGTTTCTTCTTGAAATTGAAGGTGGCCTTGATCTCTTGAGGTTTCTTTGATCTCCTTTTGGCTGCTCGGATCAAGTTCTTCCTTTTTGACTTTGTGATTCCTAGCTTCTTTCTCTTATTAGAAGAATATTGATCCTTGATAGGATGATCTTCTTCATTCTTCTCAGATCTATCCTACACTATCTCCTCTTCATCACTAGGGTCTATGATGGAAGCTCATCTTGAACAGTTCCACACCTAGGAGATCTTACAGACAATAAAGTGTGTAGAGGAGCTATCTCACTAGATCTCAGTCCCTATTTGTTTTGATAACACACTTTGGCATGCAGGGTTGACGATATTATGTTCTTGAAGGTCTGTTCTACAAGAGCATGTTTCTCTTCCTTGGCTTTGCTGATCATAAGCTCAGCCTGGCACTCAGTTAAGTTAGTGATGAGATCCTTAATTTGAGTCCTGTAGTTAGTATGTTCATGTTTAAGAGTCAAAACGGTTTTCTTTAAGTTTTCTATTTTTAACTTATACTTATTTTCAGATCTTTTGAAATCAGATTTTAAGATGTTTAAGGACTCAAGATTAGATCTCATCTCTAAGTTATAGGACCTATGTCTATTTACTTTTGCAATGTATTATGTGGTACAAAGATGTTCCAATACCTTGGCTTCATCTTGATCTGCCATCATTACTTGATTTGGAGATACATCTTAAACCTAGAAGCTCCAATCAAAGCCTGTTTCTTCAACAACAACTGCGGCTTGCTGATTGGGCTTCTTAGTGTGTGGAGCTCCCTCGGTGTAGTTTGGCTTGGGTTATGCTTGGCCACCATTACTCCTGGGAGCCTTGCACTCCCTAGCAAAGTGTCCCATCTGGTCACAGTTGTAACACTTCACTTTGCTTTGTCAAGCCCGAATTTCTACTCGACACATTGCTGGGAAACTACCTCCCTATCCTTTTGTAGAATTTCTTGGCTCTATGAGTGAGAAGAGCCATCTGTTGGACTATCTTCATATACTCTAGATCATCCGGATGGATACAACCCAAATCTTCAAGGGTGAAGAGGAAGTTTCCTGTGCTTTCATCATGAGACATAAAGGCTTATGATGAGCTTGTCTCCTGGAATGGGCTTCCCTGGATGTAGTTCTCCCTTGGTTCCTCTAGAAGGTGATGAAAGGGCCCTTTGGTGAGTTGTCAGGGTAAGAGATAAGATGGTGCTGTGGCTCTCTATAATCCATTTCAACCACATGCAGGGCAGAACTCTGCTGACTACTAGAGTTACCAAATGGATTTTGCATATTCATCTCTGTTGGATCTAGATAGTATAGGTCTAGATCATTTTGTATAGGCTTAGAACTTTAATCAAGTCTTGTAATTAATGATTGTAACTGTCAGTATATATATATATGCATTGAATCTATAGGTTAACCCATATATATGTGTGTTGCTTTGTGATTGTTGACAGGCAAAATCAATATACTTGGTAGGATTCCTGAAATTGACCAAGTGTAAGAAACATATACGGATGAACATTATTGTTAATCTGTAGATATGTTTCTTACAAGACCACATCACAAGTTAAGATTCCTATAGATGATCAAGGATTGCATGAAGTGAAGACTTCTACGGAAGACCAAGACATCTATGGAAGAGCAAAACTTATGCGGAAGACAAGACTCCTGCGGAAGTTTAGAACACTTGTATGATTACAATATCAACAAGTCAAACAAGTCAACCAATCAATATCAAATCCCAAGAGATCCGGTGTTTCCTTAACTGACTCAAACAGTCTATAAATATGAGTCCTAGGTTTCACATCTCGGAGAACACAATCAAGCAATATTACGGCTATCAAGCATCATATCATCGTGCAACCCTAACCGCCGTCACATCAACAACAACATTAATTCGATTCACAGAAATCATTGTTCATAGTCATTTATAATTATTCTTTTGTAATCGTTACTTGATAATTAATGAAATTCTTTTGAATAATTATTGTCTCCGCATTTACTGTGTTTTTGTGTTTGTGTTCTTCAATAATCATTAAAACAATTAAACGTCAATTAATGATAATTCCACGATTATTGATTTGATTTTATTTTAATACTGATAATTCCTGAATTGAGATCCTTGGATTCACAGGTGGTATCAGAGCCAAGTGCTCATTGATTTAGATCAATTGATCTATCAGTATTAAAATTGTTTAATTGTCTTTTAAACAATTAATTCAGCGACTAATCATTCAGCAAGCATTCTCTCATTGCTTGATTGATTTAGATCTATATTCAAATCAATTGAATACTAGATCTGAGTCTTTGATAGATTTGTCTACTTCAACATTCAAAGTTTGTTTCATAACTCTTAATTAAATATAACTACTTTTGGTGGATCGTATCAACCACCGAAGTTGGAAACAAAAGCTGATTTCAAGTCCTGGAAAATCAAGTTCAGGAATCATGTGAACTACACAGA
>BJCO01737292.1:0-12274 GCA_018326465.1 Flaveria floridana
ATATGTAAAACTACATAAAATCACAGCTTCAATGAGCTGTGATATCTACCTTATTCAGCAGCAAAAAAACACCAAAGAAAGAAGATTTTGGATGCTTAAATCGGCCAAGACTTCAAGTGTAGAGGTCCTCAAGATTGTATACCCCAAGCCCTTGAAGCAAACACCACTCTTGCTAGGTAGAGCACACCAAAAAACCCACTCAAAACTCCTCCAAATGCTGTTGTGTTCCGTAAGTTTTAGAGAAAGAGAGAGAGAATTTTTTTTTAAGTTGCATGTGTTGTGTATGGTGAAATGGTGGAGTCCAAGACTAGTAAAGGATGTATGTTTTCAAGAAAGCTAAGGAGCCAATTAGATTAGGGGGGGCGAATTTTGTGTTTGAAAGGGTCTTCCCCCTTTAAACTTATCACACATTATATTTAACTAGTCTTGTACTTAGATAAGCAATTAACCTTTTAATTGTATCATCCATACACTCCATAATTAATTTGTGATGTATTTAACACACTTAAATAACATTACAGATAATATCATTGAATAAAATGTACTAATAATTTATTCCATCTCATATGTAACTTATTTAGAAAACCCATTTTCTAAATTTGGTGTAAATATTTAATTGCATGATCATATCATCAATTAAATATTAATTGGTGTTTGCTAAGCTTGTTATTAGGTATAACCCGACTTGGATCATAACGTACTAATCACATCAATATTCTATGTGTATTGGGCATATAGAATCCTACAGTATTTTAATTCGACTAGTGCGTGCTAGTAGTCGTTTATTTTTTTGACGACGCGAGTCGTTTAAAGCATCTAGGTTTAGAAGTTCGACGGAACGTCATATATTAGTAATTTGTAACACATAATAATGTCATAAAATCATTTAGGTTCACATAAAATATCATAAAGTGGTTCATTTGCGATGATCCTAAATTTGATTATCATAATATCAAAGGATCATTTCTTAGTTTATATTCTAAAATAAATAAATTACGAAATAAGATAAATAACATAATATATAAAATACCTTGAATTTTCATAAGTGTCACAGGCTCCCCTAGTTAAGAGAATTTCATCCCAAAATTCAACTGGTAGATACTGTTGGAGGTTGATTCAGGAAAAGGTGTGGGTATTTCTGCTTCATGTGGTCCTCACGTTCCCATGTAAATCCTAGGTCGCGTTTTGAGTTCCACCGAACCTTACCGATTGGAATGCGAATGCGTTTAAGTTTCTTAATTTCACGGTCCAGGATTTTAATTGGTTCTTTGACGAAGTGGAGTTTGTTATCGATGCGAACTTCGTCAAGCGGTATAATATGTGAGTCGTGAGCAAGATATTTCTTCAAATTAGACACGAAACACATCAGGCACGTTGCTGAGTTCTTGAGGTAACTTTAGTCTATACACCACTAGACCAATTCTTTTTATAATTTTAAAAGGTCCGGCGTATCTTGGAGCAAGTTTTCCCTTTTCCCCAAATCGAAAGACGCCTTTCCAAGGGGATACTTTAAGTAAGACCTTATCGTTGACTTGAAATTCCAACGGTTTACGACGATTGTCAGCATAACTTTTCTGACGGTCTCTTGCCGCTTTCTCTAATTTGTACAATCTTATACGTCATTTCTTGAGTAATCTCTGGACCAGTTGTGATACCCTACATTTATCCCACATCGGTCATGGACAGGATAGATTCCTGGTTCATAAGGAATGTCTGGTCTCTAATATCACCAACGTGTTTTGGTGCAATGGCTATGGATGAGAGGAGAACTCCACAGTTAAGCGTGCTCATGTGGCAACAATCTAGGGATGGGTGACCTCCCTGGGAAGTTTTCACCCAGACAACCAAAAGCAAATCCATGAGCTCCTCGTGGGCAAAGCGGACAATATTGGTGGTGTGAGAGGCCGGGTATAACAGAATGGTATTAGAGCCACTCCTGTGCCATTCGGGATGTGGACATACCTCACCAAGGATGGTGACTTCTCGGGCTCATCAAGGACGATGAGTCCAAAAAGGGGTGATTGTGACACACTACATTTATCCCACATCGGTCATGGACAGGAGATATTCCGGGTTCATAAGGAATGTCTGGTCTCTAATATCACCAACGCGTTTTGGGCGCATTGGCAGTGGATAAGAAGAGAACTCCACAGTTAAGCGTGCTCAGGTGGCAACAATCCAGGGATGGGTGACCTCCCTGGGAAGTTTTCACCCGGGTAACCAAAAGCAAATCCGTGAGCTCCTCATGGGCAAAGCGGACAATATTAGTGGTTTGAGAGGCCGGATATTACACCAGTTATTTGGCTATCACCGATTTCGGTCCAACAGATAGGAGATCTACACTTATGACCATATAATGCTTCGAACGGTGCACATTGAATACTTGTGTGATAGCTATTATTGTATGAGAACTCCACTAGGGGTAAGTGCTTATCCTAGCTACCATCAAAGTCTATAACATAGGTTCTGAGCATATCCTCTTGGGTTTGTATAGTTCTTTCACTCTGACCATCAGTTTGAGAATGATAAGCAGTACTCAGATCTAGTCAAGTTCCTAAGGACTTTTGTAAGGTCTACCAAAACCTGGAAGTGAACCGACTATCTCGATCGGAGATAATTGAAATTGGTACTCCATGTCCGGCTATGATCTCGTTAACGTACAATTTGGCCAACTTTTCCATTTAATAATCCTCTCGGATAGGGAGAAAACACGCTGACTTGGTTAAACGGTCAACAATAACCCAGATGGAATCATGACCATTGGATGTCCGAGGTAATTTTGTGATCAAAGGGCATTACCAAAAACTCATAATGACCATAAGTATGTTGCGCCTTTCAATTGATCAAACAAGTCATCAATCATCGGTAATGGATACCAATTCTTGATATTCAACTTGTTTAATTCCTGATAATCAATGCACATTCGCAAGGATCCGTCCTTCTTTTTAATGAACAAAACTGGCGCTCCCTAAGGAGAGAAGCTTAGTCTGATTAATCCTTTATCTAATAGCTCCTGTAATTGATTAGATAGTTCTTGCATTTCCGAGGGTGCCAAGCGATACGAAGCCTTTGCTACAGGTGCCGCTCCAGGAATTAAGTCAATATGGAATTCGACTTGACGTAGTGAGGGTAACCTAGGTAATTCCTCTAGAAAAACTTCTAGGTGATCCCGTGCCACTGGGATGTCTTGGAGGCTCTTTTCTTTTGATTCCTTTTCTACCAGTTGGGCTAGAAAAACAGGATAATGCTTCTTTAGATGTTTACCCACTTCCATGCATGAAATGATTTTCAAACTTCTTCCGGGTAGCTCTGCTTGAACTGCAAGAATTTCGCTGTTTGGTAAAGGGATTCGGACGATCTTCTCATGACAAACAAACTCTGCTCAGTCCTTTGATAGCCATTCCATTCCAATTACAACGTCCAAGTTCAATGGGATGAGGTCTATGTTAAAAGCATGGTTCCCTAAGTGTAATGTGCATCCTTGAACTATACTGTTAGCTTCTATTAATTTACCATTATCAATTAGATAGGTTTCATTCAGGCAATTTGGTTGTACTTGTAAAAGCAGTGCAAATTCAGTTGATACAAAACATTTTTCAGTGCCAGTATCAAATAGAATGGATGCATAATGGTTATTGGTTAAGAACATAACCGTCAGCACATTCGAGTCCTGACGGGCTTCATTGGTTCCAATGACGAAAGCTCTTCCCCTGGCTTGGTTGTTCTGTTTAGTTTAATGGTGGCTAAGCTTCAGGTAGGAATTACAAAAGTGATCAGGACTTCCACACTCGAAGCATGCTCCTGGGACAACATTGTTATTGTTGTTGTTATTAAAAGAAGCAGAACGGTTGTTGGTAGTGTTGTTGCGGTTGACATTGTTGTTGTTGTTGATGTTTCCTGGACAATACTTAGTAAAATGTCCTTGTTGGTTGCACTTCTCACATGTAGGACAAGGTCCTTTGTGATGGATGGGCAATAATTACATTTGGGGTCAGGGCCTAGATACCCTTTTCTTGGTGCAACAATTATCTGTTTGTTTGCAGCAAGTGTTACAGGTGTGGCAACAAAGTTTTTAACTGTTTGGTGCTTCTTGTTTGCACTATTTCCTGATTTCTTACTCCAAGAATTGTATATGGTTTTTCTTTTCTCACTGGAGTTCCACTTGGTGAGAACTCCAGTCCTGAGCATCTCATCAGTTAAGGTACCTACCAATAATATGGCTTCTTGGAGTGTGGTGGGATCTTTAGTTCTGGCATGGCTGTGAACATGGGGTGCCAATCCCCAGATATAACGATCCACCATTTTTAACTCGGGTGTCACCAGATGGGGAACGAGTCACGCCAGTTCATGAAATCTGTTGGTGTACGCGGCATGCTCAGCACCAATCATGGTCAAATTCTAGAGCTCACTTTCTACCTTTTGCATTTCATTCTTAGGGCAATACTCTTTGATGATTAAAGCCTTGATCTCATCCAATGACATTTGGGTTGCATTTTCTTTACCATGCGCTTGAATATGTGTGTGCCACCAGGTTAGTGCTTTGTTCTGGAAGGAACACACAGCATACTTGACTTTGCAATATCCTTACAATCGTTATGTCAAGTACTGCCTCCATTCTTCCTATCCACCTTAGCACACCTATAGCTCCTTCATTACCATAGAACTCTTTCGGTTTACAAGACATGAATGTCTTTGTTGGGTCTGATGAGGTTGGTGCAACAAAAACCTAATACTTAGCTTTATTTTGGTACATCTACAATGGACTTTCGAAGACAATGCTGCATTTCCAAACCCAAGTCTAAAGTCTTCCGAATCCAAGCAAGAAGAACTTTCGAAGAGAGTTACTCTACGGAAGTACCATGAAAACCAAGACAAGCAGCAGCTGATTCTGAAGAAGTTGTTTCTTCTGAAGCCAAACTGACTTCGGAAGACTTCATGTCTTCCAAAGTACACTTACCTTCGGGAGAACCAACTGTGACTAGTGGACAAAAGTAAGGTTCCTGTCAGTATAGTTAACTACTTTACTGACAGACTGCATGGAGCTTCTCCACACGGGTATGTTTGACCTTACTTTATCCACTGTTCATCCATCTTAGATTAGTACAATCACCATACTTAGTTGGTGACATAAGGTAAGTCATGGACTTGTCATGACTACCTAATTCTAGGATAATACTTTATCTTAGTTAACATACTTCTAGCAACTGTAGTATTTTATCTAGTTGTATTTTCCAGCTGGTTTTCCAAGTATAACTGGCTATAGATAGTAGTATATATAGTTCTTATTATAAGCTCATTAGAACAAGTGCCAAGACAGAGTCTTGTAATCTTTGAGTTGATAATTAATATATATATATCTTGAAAACTTATTCTTGTGTCTTGCTTACTTAATATATTACTATCAATGCTTAGAGAATTCTGTTATCATCATCCGAGTGATATCAAGTGAGTTTAAGAGAGAACCATGTGTTGAGTGACTTGTAAAGATCCTGCAATTGGTATCAGAGCATCCAGGCTCTTGATTGTGAGATCTTACCATCCCAAATCATCTTGACTTTTCACTCATATACTCACCTCACTCAAAATGGCCACGAACCAAAAATCTCCTGAATTTGAAATGGGAACGATGACTAAAGCTCATATCATCACTCCTGAAAATTTCAGATCCTGGAGGATATGGATTGAAGGCTTCATCAAGTATCAAGACATCCAAATATGGAGATCCATCGTTAATCGTCCTTACAAACCAAAGGTGGCATCACCTGACGGGAAAGGTGCCATGATAGAAAAGGATGTTGAAGACTTCTCAGACGAAGACTACAAGAAGTTGGACATCGACAGCAAAGCCATGACTGTACTGCTTACAGCCATACCAAACCCCATCATGGTAGGCTTTGAGCACTACAAGACAGCCAAAGAACTCTTTGATGCTTTGACTCAGATGTACTCTGGTTCAAATGACTCCAAGAAAGACTCAATGAAGCAGCAGTTTGAAAACTTTACCTACATTACTGGCGAAACTCTTAGCCAGCAATATTTTAGGTACATAGATCTTATATCTTCACTTCAGTCAGTTGGAGTTTCTCTTGAGAAAAGAGACCTAACAAGGAAGTTCATGAGTGCACTTCCTCAAGAGTGGACTTTCTATTGTGTCTTTATCAAGAGATCAGAGAACTTAAATAGTCTCACAATAACTGAACTATTCGGTATTCTTGATGGATACCGTGTAGAGATGGAAACTCAGAAAGGTCATCAGATGAACATAATATATTGTCCTTTCCACTAGCAATGCCCTTTATGTTGCTAAAGGACCAAGATCCAATCAGTCCCAGTTATACCTAAACTACTCTCAACAGCCTTTTTCATCCGTTGGGCCATACATCACTTTCCCTTAAACACCCAAGTCTTAGCAGGCTCAGCAAAATTCCTTCCAGGATAGTTATGCCTTTGTTTCAGGAAGTGATCACTATAGTGATTTTCAATTCTGCTTTGATGACCTAGAGTGCTTTAGCCCGGATGATGTGGAGTACATGGACATTGTCCAGCAGATGACCCTCTTAACCTACAGAGCCAAGAAGTTCTTCAAAAAACAAGAAGGCAGTTCCCTCAGAACCCAACTAACAGCAAGTTTGGGTTTGCCAAGACCAAGGCAAAGGGCTACAACTGCAGCCAACTCGTACACTTTTCTAGGGAATGCAAGTCTCCAAGATCCAACCCTGGAGTTCCACAGGCCACTCAACATCCTGATTCAACCAACGCTACAACAAAGCCTACTGAGCAGCAATCAGTAGCAGTTGCTCAAGAAGTGGATTGGAGTTTCATGGTGCAGGATGTGACTCCACCTCAAGCACTCATGGCTAGCACTGATGATGCAAAGGTATATGAGCATCTTTGCACCCCAGCCTGTGTTGAAAAGGTTAAGATGTATCATGACTATAACAAGGAAATTAGATCTGATATTGAGTCCTTAAATATCCTAAAATCTGATTTCAGAAAGGCTGAATCTGACTATAAAATGAAAATTGATGAGTTAGAGAAAACAGTTTCTGTTTTGAAACATGAAGACACTAACTACAGGACTCAGATCAAAGATCTAATTTCCAAACTGACTGAAGCTCAAGCTAAGCTAGTAATAGTTGAGGCTCAAACACAGAAGTATGCCATTAAGGAGCATAACTTTAATACTATTCTTGCATCATCCTCCTACTCTAAGGATTGTTACCAAAACAAAAAAGGGTTGGGAACCAATGAAATTGCTCCACCACACTCATTTGTGTCTATAAGACAACCAAGGTATGGTACTGAAGAGCAAGAGGTTCCATCTACTGACCCTCAATCTGTTGAGTTGAAGGATGATTCAACCACTACTGAGAAGGGTAAGGTAGAAAATATGACCCACACTACTGAAACTCAAGCCATGCCCACCAAAGAAAGAAAAAGAAGAGCAAAGGTAGCAAGAAGAACTGCTAAGAAAGTAGCAGAGTTAAAGTTGAAGATAGACCCCAAGCAAAAAGGTGTTTTCATCTCAGCGGGATTCCAGGTAGTGGGAAATCCTAACTCTGAGGAGTTGAGTAGTACAGCTCACTTCCTCAAAAAAAGGATCTAAAGCTAAAGGGAAAGGATGGTGAATCTATGAAATGCAAGAAACAACAACCATCAATTTCCAACAAAAGGAAGGTTGAATGTATATTTTGTGGCTTGCAAAATCATATGGCCAAAGATTGTTACTACAATCCTGCAAGCACTCACTATGCATGAAATACTAAGAAGGAAGGAGCCAAGGAGAACTTCACATTTGGACCATTCTAAGTGGCCCAAGTGAAAAGGAAAGGCAAATTTGTCTCTGAAGCCAAGCTACTCTCGAAAGATAACTCTTCTGAAGGGAAAACAGCTTCGGAAGACAAGTTGAAAATTTCTAAGTCTTCTTCCGTAGCAAAAATGTCCTCGGAAGCAAGTTCTTCTGAAGGCAAAGGAGATTTGGAAGCAAATCAAAGAAACAAAAACCTTTCCTTGAAATCTTCTGAGAAGAAGACTCCTTCAGAAGAAAAGGTGGTTATGGCTTCTTTCGAGTACAAAGAAGCCTCGGAAGCAAATCTGTTGCTCAAGCCTGCTCTAGCTCATCAACATTGATCAACCACAGGATGGAGTGGAAGATCAAACATGATGCTGCAGCCCAATCCTCTTCTTCACACAGTGAAGCTGGACCATCACGCATTCACTTTGGTTCAATTACTTCTGAAATGTAACAGCCCAAGACCAATGAGGCTTGATTTCCAACAAAAACTAATTCTTTCACCTTATGTGCAGGGACATCCACATGACAAAAATGGCAATCTTTGGATTATGGACAGTGGATGCTCAAGGCACATGACTTGAAACAAGGCTCTCCTATAACAATTTGAGCATTTTGATGGAGGTCCTGTGCAGTTTGGAGGTGAAGCCGGAGGATACATATCAGGTAGATGTTGTGTATCCAATGTTAAGTTAAAATTTGACAAAGTTAACTTTGTCAAACAGCTTGAACACAATTTACTTAGTGTTTCTCAATTCTGTGATCAAAAGCACCAGACGCTTTTCACAGAACATGACTGCATTATTCTCAAATCTAGGATGACAATTCCTTAGGAATTTGTGCTTCTTAGATCTCCCAGGAGAGGGACTATGTATAAGCTGGACATGAACAATGCTTCTCCTTTGGGTGAAGTATCATGATTTCTTTCCAAAGAAAATGGTGATGAGTCCACTCTATGGCATAAGAGAATGTGCCATGTCAACTTCATGACCATGAACAAGTTGGTCAAGAATGACTTGGTACATGGTATGCCAAAGAAGGAATTTATTTGTAGGGATAATTGTGTTGCTTATCTGAAAGGAAAGCAACATAACATACCTCATAAATCCAAAGAAGTGAATTCTATCACCACTCCATTATACTTGTTACACATGGATCTCTTTGGTCCTACAAGTATAATGAGCTTTGGAAGGAAATCATACTGCCTTGTGATTGTTGATGATTTCACTAGATATACATGGGTTTTCTTTTTAAGAACAAAGGATGAAACTGCTGAAACTCTAAAATCTTTTATTCATAAAATTGAGAACCAGATAGATCATAAGGTAAAAGTATTAAGAAGTGACCAAGGGACTGAATTCAAGAATCAAGTTCTAGACTCACTCTGTGATTCTAAGGGAATCACCAGACAATACAGTGCTCCTAGAACTCCTTAACATAATAGTGTTGCTGAGAGGAGAAATAGGACACTTATTGAGGCTGCTAGGACTATATTGGCTGATTCAAAGCTGCCTCTAACATTCTGGGCAGAGGCAGTCAGCACTGCATGCTATGTGTAGAACAAATTTCTTATCATTAAACCCTATGGTAAAACCCCTTATGAACTATGGAACAAGAGACCACCATTCATTGGCTTTCTTAGGTCCTTTGGTAGCAGGTGTACCATACTTAACACAAAGGATAATTTAGCAAAATTTGCTAAAAAGTCAGATGATGCTATCTTTGTTGGATACTCTTCAAGCTCCAAATCTTATAGAGTATACAACAGTAAGAACCAACAATTTGAGGAGTCATCCAATATTGTTGTCAATGAGCACACTCCTTATGTTAAGGGGAATGGCCCTGAATATATCTTGAACTTAGAATTCTTTCCCAACTATTCTAAACCTTCTTGTGAGACTGTTTTAGCGGGAACAGATGGACAAACAGATCCTTATGCAGATCAAATGTTTGAGTTTCCAAGACCTCTTCCAAGATCTCCAAGCAGACATGAAGATCAAGCTCCCATAGCTGGTAATCTAGAGAGTCTCATCTTCTCTAGAACCAATGGAGCATCAACAAGTTGTCAGCCACATGAGCCCCGATCTTCACCAACAGACAACTTCAGAAATCACACCAAGCTGATGAAGACAGTGACTTGGAGGAACAGGAAACTATTGATCCTGCTTTATAGCAACTCATGACTGATGTTGTAACACATTCATTGAATCAGTCCTCATTGAATGAATGTGAGACAGTAGCTGGTGGTGATGTTTATAATCCTGAGCATAACATCTCTAACCTGGATCTATCTCTTTAACTAGATGTGATTCCTAGGCTCAGGATCCACAACATCCATCTAGTTGAGAACATCATTGGGAATGTCACAGAGGGAATAAAAACAAGAAGTCAAACCCATCAAGGGAATGTCTGCTTGTTTCCATGCTTCCTCTCCCAAATTGAGCCCAAGAATGTGGAAGAAACCTTAAAGGATAGCAACTGGGTTGAAGCAATGTAAGAGGAGTTGCTTCAATTCAAAAGGCAAAAGGTATGGAACTTATGTCCTCTACCAAAAGGCCAAGTCCCTATAGGTACTAAATGGGTGTTTAGGAACAAGAAGGATGACAGAGGTTTGAACATCAAGAACAAGACCAGAGTTGTTGTTCAAGGATACACACAAGAGGAAGGAATTGACTATACAGATGTTTTTGCACCTGTTGCAAGACTTTAGACTGTTAGGATCTTTCTTGCTTTTGCACCATCCAAGAACTTCAATGTCTACTAACTTGATATGAAATGTGCATTCCTGTATGGGGACATTGTAGGGAAGTCTATGTGTGCCAGCCACCTGGATTTGAGGATTCAAGCATCCCAACTATGTGTGCAAATTGGACAAGGCACTCTATGGCCTACATCAAGCACCTAGGCTGTGGTATGAGACTTTGTCTCAATTCCTTTTCAAGAATGGCTATACCAGAGGCACCACATACAAGACATTGTTCATAAAGACTTCTGGTAAGGACATGCTGCTCGTACAAGTCTATGTGGATGATATCATATTTGGTTCCTCAAATTACCAAATGTGTAAATACTTTAAGAGCATCATGAGGAAGAAGTTTGAAATGAGTTCAATGGGTAAGATGGACTTCTTCCTTGGAATTCAAGTGAAGCAGATGAATGAAGGGATTTTCATCAGTCAATCTAAGTATGTCAAAGACATCTTAAAGATATTTGAGATGAAAGATTATAAGCCAGCCAGGACACCTATTGCTAGAAATCACAATCTATGTCCTGACTCTAAGGGGGAGGATACTGATCAACATCAGTACAGAGCAATTATTGGGTCTCTAATGTATTTGACTGCAAGTAGGCCTGATATCATGTTTGCAACTTGCATTTGTGTAAGATATCAGGCTACTCCAAAGGTGTCTCACCTGGTTACTATCAAAAGAATCCTTAGATACCTCAAATGAGCTCCCAAACTAGGACTCTGGTATCCCAAGAATAAGGATTTTAACCTCTATAGTTACACTGACAGTGACTATGGAGGCTACAACATCAATAAGAAATCAACATCAGGAAGATGCCAATTTCTTGGTGGAAGGATTATTTCATGGCAGTGCAACAAGCAATCATGTGTGTCTACATCAACTGCTGAGGCTGAATACATTACGGCTGCTAGCTGCTATGCTTAACTGCTGTGGATTCAAAACCAGATGACAGACTATGGCTTCAACTTTATGGAGACTCCTATCCACATAGATAACAAGAGTATCATTTCAATCATAGAGAATCCAGTGAAGCACTCAAAGACCAAGCGTATTGACATCAGGTATCATTTCATTCGAGATATTCATGAGAAGAGTCTCATAAAACTTGTTAAGGTTGATACAAATGAACAATATGCTGACCTGTTCATGAAGGCATTTGATGAACAGAGATTTAAATATTTAATTACAGCTATTGGGGTGATCAACCTTGATTGAATCTCTTTTGAAAACCTTTTTAAATATGCCATGACCTTTTTGTCTATTGATTACAATCTAAGCTCTATTACAAAAGTATTCTTCATAAAATTTTCTAAGTATAAATTCTTCCGAAGAGAAATTTAGCTGCGGAAGAGTTTATCTCAGTCTTCCGCAGATAAATTCCTCTAAGTGTTTCTTCTTCCGCATAAGTTTTTGACTTCGGAAGACTTTTGATCAAGTATCAAAATTTTCTTTCGAAGCCCTTTAACTAATGTTCTCGGAAGCAAACTTACTCTCGGAAGCAAACTTACTCTCGGAAGCAAATATGTCTTAGGACATCATTTGCCTTCAGAAGGAAAGATTTGCTTCGGAAGAAACACTTTAAGGAATTCACAAGTGTTTTTCCTTTGAAGCAATTTAACCCTCGGAAGAAAATTTACTGTAATGGAAACATTTTCGGGCCCTACTCTGTAAAAAGTGAAATTTTGTCAGCAAAAAGAAATGATGTTGGATTATTTAAATGGATTTATCTTGC
>BJCO01737293.1:0-15957 GCA_018326465.1 Flaveria floridana
AGACTTTGTCTTCGGAAGTGTTCTTTAGACTTTGTCTTCGGAAGTGTTCTTCAGACTTTGTCTTCGGAAGTGTTCTTCAGACTTTGTCTTCAACTCTTTCTTTAGACTTTGTCTTCAGCTCTTTCTTCAGACTTTGTCTTCAGAAGTGTTCTTCAGACTTTGTCCTCAGCTGTTGTCTTCAGACTTCGGAAGATCTCATACTTAGCTTCGGAAGCCTTTGAATGTAGCACATATTTTGACTAGGTGAAGTGGTTTTGGTTGCACCAGCCTTATAATGACCCAACAATAAAGAATTACAATTTCTATAAAATCAACAAGCAAATTATATAAAGCCACTAACACTTTTATGAAATATGTATAGTCAAATCACCTACAAATAAGCCAATCCCGCACACCCTTTCCATGTAAAATCTTGTCTTTCTTGCACCATTAAATAAAATCTCTCAACTATTAACCATATCTTTCATGATCCAAGAATTGGTGGGACCCAATGAACCTCCTCCCTCTCCATTTTTGGCAGCCCCATACACACACACACCGCTTCATTCTTCTCAAACCACTGCTCCTCAAATTCTCTCTTACTATCTTTACAATTATCCTTTTGAATCACATTCATTTTTAAGCTTCTAGCATACTGAAAACACTATAAATTCCAACCTTATAGGCCATTGCCATCGACCAAAGATCAAGGCACAACAACCATTTGAAGTCATGGTAATAATACATAAACACACTTACACTTTGATCTTCGTAAACTTACCATTTCTATCATTCTTGAACCTAAATTAATCCAATCTTATGGGCAGCTTCTTTCTATCATTCTAAGTCCTTATAGTAGCCCTTGAACTCCTTTCATCCATCCCTCACGTCAAGGTAACGGGACACAACCCAAAAAAACATACATATCGCGTATCGTCACCTTAGTGACACAACAAACCCCATGACTAATTTACTCGAAACATTTTGAAAGTTAAATATGACTAATATAAGTTGGGTATAAAATTTTAAGATTTATGAAATTGTATGTTATTTTAAGTAACTAAAAACATCTTATTTTTAGGTAACTAAAAAATACAAAAAGTTACACCTAGCCTTGTTATTCATAAAAACATTTTTGATAAAACTAATTCACCCGAGAAACTCGGTTTTGGCTTAAAATGTATATATATGGAATGAGTTTAAACAATAATCCTAATATTTCTGAAAGTTAAACATGACTAATATAAGTTGTGTAGGACCGGTTAAGCGTGATTCGACAGTTTCACAAGGTTGGTTAGATCAAACACTTAACTAATCAAATAGAAAACCGGTAAATAAAACAAAGAATAAATGTAAGAACACAAGCAGAAGAAAAATATTTGATTTTCAATAATAATGTATATTACTCTAAAGTATTTTATAATTGTTACAAGGCTTGGTATTAAGGAATGGTACATGACATACTTTATACTACATCCTACAGGGCAATAATAATTATTAGATCAGTTGGAACACTAATTTAGAAAATAAGATCAATGTAAAGTTAAAAGGCAGATTGCCTTTTGACCGGTGATAATTACATATCATAGCTCATGTCTTAGTCTATTATAAAAATAATAAAAGTATAAGAGTGTAAAGTTATAGACTTAATGACCTTAATCTACAGTTGACAAAAGTATGGAGATATCACCAACTTGTATAAGTTGGTGAGTTTTCAGAGATGGTAGTGAAAAGTGATTCAGCTTTTATCAAAAGCATGTTAGAGAAAGCATTCTCCTCTGTTTTTGGAAAAAGCAAGTCTCTTGGCTTCAGAAGACTTCATATTGAAGCTTCGAAAGACTTAATCTTCAGATTTGGAAGAATTGGTTTTGTCTTCGAAAGATTTGACACTTAAAGAATTTTCTAGTGCATTTGTCAAATCTTTTAAAGTAACTTACTTATACTTCAGAATGTTTGTTTAGAGCTCTTTGGTTTGCATTAGCCCCTAAGGTAACTCTTACAAGCTGGGTATAAATTTTTAAGTTAAAGTTTTATTTATTCTCTACATAAGATTTAAAAGTTAGGAAAAATATATATCAAGAAAAATACAAAAATAAAGTTAGGGTTTTCAACTTACTGAAATATGAGGTTATCTCTTTGTTATTGAGTATATGGGATTGTTTGCGAAGGGAAATATCAAATTGAAATGCTTAACATATCAAAACCGGGACTTAACTAGCATTTAACGGGACTAACCTGACAAATTAATGAAAATAGTAAAAATATAAAATTTCAGAAACTATAAAATTTCCAGTAGCCCAAAGATGTAAAGAAATGGCTAAAAATTAAATTTCATACATTTAGAATTTATTTACATGGTAAAAAAGTTAAATATACTTAAAATATAAAATTGTTATAAACAAGCTCTATTGCAAAAAATTAGTAGAAACTATAGAACCTTATAATATTATTAAGTTTAATAAAGTAATTCATGACCAAGTTTATGACCAACGTTTACCTGAACCCAAAAACATGTTAAATACCTAACCACGAGTGTTAAAAATATAAAACCGACAAAAACAACTTAGGATCTAAATTTTTACTAAGTAGTGAGTTTATTATAATAAAAATAAGTTAAAAATCAAATTTTATCATTCATACAGTTTTCTTCTATTTTATATAAAATTATCATTATTGAAAAATAGTTAAAATACATATATAAAGGAAATTATAACAAATCTCCAAAATATAAATTTTGACTTATTATAGTAACTTATAACCCATAAACATAATCCATGATTAAAATTTAATAAAACAATTTTTTTAATATATCTTACATACATGCTTAAAGTACAAAAACCAATGCATCAACCAACCCATAACAACAATATTAATTAATATTTAAGAGAGTAACTTATACCTAAAATAAGATATAAACAAAATATAAACACATATTAAGCTACGCATAAATTACTAAGTAAGAACTCATGCTTCAAACAACATAAAATGTCCATTTTGAAAATAAAATTATTAAAACCAATAAAATCACATCAAGAACAACACTCAGGCGAGTCTCATGAATCCATTTTTTACTTTAATCTTTTGGGATAGAATATATACTCTTTAAATTATTTGATAGTGCAATAGTTACTACTCTTTGTTTTGATAAAAATTGACAATAACCAAAGTAGTTAATGTGAGGTTAGATGCTTTAAGATTAATGAAGATAATGAATGAAAAATCACAAGAACACAAGGAGTGGTCACGAGGGAAAAAGCCCTTGATCTCTAGAAGATCATCGGCACAAAACCCCCAAGTGGTCTAAATGTTCATCACTAGCTATGTTAATAAAAAATAAGATTACAACTCGAGAACTATGGAAATGTTTACAATAATTGTGTGTGATTGCAGAGAATGAGAGTAAGAGAGATGAACGAGTGCGTATGTGTGTATGTGATTACCACAACCTCATTTTATGTTAAACTGAAATACCTATTTCTAAGGGATTCTCCCTCAACGTCCACTTGACCGAGTAATCAGCTGACTATGGTAGTCCATGTTCAAAATAAAGTTGAAATATTCTTCTAGACGTTACCTGCAGTTGATTAACAAAAAATAATAAAGAGAACAATTGTAGTTATAAAAATGTACCCTCATGATCCTTAACTCTTCCAAGACCAATGATATCCTATCCAAGCAGCCAGGATACTCTGTCTTTATTAAGAAAATTCCACCCTTAACAATTGCCACTAATATGACAGTTGTGATATGCATAACAGTTGTCATATTGATTATTATTTCCTGAAAGTAGCCATTGTAGAACATGTGAGAGACGTGATAGGTTGAAAACTGCTCATTACCCTATGACCTAGGTTCTTACGATAACTTCCAACTATTGCTTTTAAATTGGAAAAAGACGACTCCAGCGACTTCCAGCTCTGAACCCAAAATCGTTGATAGAACCCTTAGGCCCCGAAAGCTACTTACAGAACCTGCAAAGGAAATATGCAAGTTCATGGATGCCGAAATCAACAGCCAAAAACCTTGCTTTCCTCATGGGGTTGTATTTAGACCATTCGATCTCATAGGAGAAGCGATTGCGTTTCCACCGAGTGGGTTTGCTTTCCTGCCTTCTCATTTCAGCTTGGTTATTCTTACCCCTTTCCGGCCTTTACCGGGGATTTCTTTGGATTATCCAGCGTCAGCTACATTCAGGCTATGACGATGATTTTGGAGAACTCTATTCACCATCTAGGAAATCCTAGTTGGAGAGAAACTGACCCTTACGTTGATCAGCTTGCTTACATGTACATTCTTACCACTCACAGATCCAGCTAATTCACCCTTAAATGCAAGCCTCATCATTATGTTCCTGTTTTTAAAACCACCCAGAATGACCATGGTTGGAAGAACCAGCTCTTTTTTATGAAAAGATCCTCGATCCCTGAGGGGGAACTCTTACCCCACAAATGGATTTTGACTGGTAGGATGCATGATCCTAGATCTTGCAATTTCTTTGTTCTTGTTTTGATTAATAACCCCTGTTTATTGTTTCTATTTTGCGGCGGACAATTTCACAAGACTTGTTGCGCTCGATAAGGTAGAAAGCAAAGCTAAAGCTTTCCTAGCTTTGGACCCAATCACTCGGACATTCAAATCCAGGATCCAGGATCACTCACAAGAAGTTTGTCACTCCTCTTCCTTTACCATGTCAAGTAGGGAATTTATTAGTTTAAAAAATATTCATGATAATAAAGGGTACTTATCTGTCTATAATTCCTTACAGGTGCTCATAAGTCTACTCCTCGCCCTGCTACCAAGTTTGTGCTAGATGATGTGGATTGTGTCAACTCTTCCTAGAAGAAGGAATCTTCTCCTGCTCTTTAAGTCCCAAAACCTACCACTACTCGCTCCAAAAGCATTGCTCACAAATGCGAGAAAACCTCAAAGCCAGGGGATGAATTTGCAAGCATAGAGAAGCACATTCAAGAGGTCGTTATCAAGGTAAGGATGCTTTATCTTGCACTAATAAACTTTGTTAAGGATAATCAATTTTAATGACTTTACCTTTTGCTTTGTAGAGCATTGCAAATCTGAATAACTCCTATCATGCAAGTCTGAAGGAGCTTCAAGACGATCTGGCCAGCTTGAACGCCTCTGTTGCTGCTTATGAGAAGGCATTCTCCAAGGCAAGGAAGAGGGAAAGGGCATTGGAAGCCGAGCTTGAAGTTGCCCAGAAGAAGACGGAAGATGAGGTCCATGCTGCTATGGAACAAGCAAAGATTTAGGCTGGTAAGTCTGTCCTGCAAGCTAGGCTCAAAATGGCGAAGGAGGCGAATGACCCTGACTTCGACAAGTCCTCTTGGGACACGGTGAAATGGGAGCAGACTTTGGCCAACATTGGGGAGGATGTTGGCAAAAAGCAGGCTGAGGTGGCTGGATCAAGCAAGGGTAAGGAGGCAGCTGGTGGAGAGGACGGTGGTGATACTGAGTCGGTTCCTGTGGGCGATGAAGTAGTTGTGAAAGCCTGGGGCCATTTTTTTATGAAGCTTATATTTAATTTTAATTTTGATGATGTTGTAATCTGAAAAATAGTTTTAGGATTAAGGATCTATGATCCTTAGAACACTAAGAATGATGGCAAAGGTGTTGGTATCCTCTGTTTATAGGGATGAAGCCTTTGCTATCCTTCTTTTTAGTTTCATGCATTCTTATCTCAAACATTAGAACTACACTTAGCCTGGGTGGATGGTCTATGGTTTTGCTCGTGAAGCCCAGGCTAAGATCTTTTGGCGGTTATTATGAAATATAAATCTAATCTTTTGACTTACATGCTTTGTTCAAAATTTCATTTATGTAGTTACTCATTTAAATGTTGTATTACTTGCAAGAATAAATTGTTTCCAATATTAAATAGTGAAGGGTTTAGGAACCTTTATAATACCCATAACATAAACAAATGGAATTTAAGCAAACAGAAATCATACCAGAGGATCCTTAATAAGGATCAAATAATTTAGGTTGTAAATAATGTTAGGGATTCTAGGATCCTTTACCCTTAGTCACATCTATACTTAGTATGTTAAAACAATCCTACAAACACAACTTGGGACTTAGTCAATTAAACTGGGGTCAACCCCAAACAATACTAGGTCAAGCCCAAATAAAAACTGGGAACAAGCCTAAATAACAACTGGGGACAAGCCCAAATAACGTTCGAATGAAAACCGGGATCTATGCCCGTCCCGGGTCGGCCCAAACATTAGTGACATTGAAAATGCCAAAACCTTAGTTAGCATGAAAATGCTAAAAACCTTAGAAATGGAGGTATGGTACGTCTACCATAAACTTAGGATCCTACATATGGCCAACAACAATGAAATTGTCACCCACTAAGCGTGCACTAGTCCTATTGCCTCGAACCATACTTGGATAACATGCGCAAATAGCAATCGTAGAAAAGGTGAAAACCTTTTAAATCTTCGAAGGTATAAAGTACCTTAGCTGAGGAAAGAGGTGGCCAACCTTTTTAACTACAAACATTGCATTGTTAACTGCAAAAACTCAAAAGTAAGTTAAAACGGATGTTAAGTGTATTAACATCCTTGTATTAACAAAAGAAATAATAAAGGAAAATGTTACCAAAATAGGATCCTAGATCCTCTAAGGATCCTAGATCCTCTAAGGATCCTAGATCCTCTAAGGATCCTAGATCCTCTAAGGATCCTAGATCCTCTAAGGATCCTAGATCCTCAAAGGATCCTAGATCCTCAAAGGATCCTAGATCCTTAAAGGATCCTAGATCCTCAAAGGATCCTAGATCCTCAAAGGATCCTAGATCCTCAAAGGATCCTAGATCCTCAAAGGATCCTAGATCCTCTAAGGATCCTAGATCCTCTAAGGATCCTAGATCCTCTAAGGATCCTAGATCCTCTAAGGATCCTAGATCCTCTAAGGATCCTAGATCCTAATTACATAAGATATTTTTTGAGTTGATTCGCATTCCAAGCCCTTGGCAGTGGAACTCCTTCCATTGTGAGCAATCTATATGCCCCCTTCCAATTTCGAATTCAACCAAATAGGGCCCTTCCCATTTTGGGGCCAACTTTCCATCAGCCGGATTGGTTGTATTCTGAAAGGCTTTCCTCAAAACCAAGTCACCTTCTTGAAATCTTCTAATCCTGATATTCTTGTTATATGCCCCAGCCACTCTCTTTTGATAAGCAACCATCCTGATTTTAGCCGAATATCTAAGTTCATCATAGTATGCAAGTCCTGGATCAAGGATTCATTATTCACTTGAGGATCACAGATACTTGTTCTGGCTATGGGAACCACCATCTCTGTAGGAACAACTGCTTTAACTCCGAACACCAATGAGAAAGGGGTTTGACTCGTGGCATTCTTTGGAGTTATCCTATCGGCCCATAAGACATAAGGCAGCTCTACAGTCCATTTACCCTTTTTGGCTTCTAATTTCTTTTTGAGATTATTGATGATGATCTTGTTGCTAGATTCTGCTTGGCCATTAGCTTGAGGGTGAACTTGAGTAGATGTTATCATCTTGATGCACCAACTGTCATAAAAATTAGTGGTTCTTTTCCTAATAAACTGGGACCCATTATCACATACTATTTTAGAAGGGATACAAAATCTAGTGATAATATTTTTTAATGAAAGATATAACTTCCTATTCTTTAACATGTGCAAAGGGTACAACTTTAATCCATTTGGAGAAGTAGTCTGTCATAGCAAGCATAAAGACTTTTCCTCTGGGTGCCTTTGGCAGCTTACCCACTATATCAATGCCTTATTTTATAAAAGGCCATGAAGAAACAATGGGGTATAATGGTTTGGCTATTTGATGTAGAATGTTGTTGTGCCCTTGATAAGAATCACACTTTCTTGAGTAGTTGACAACAACTTTTTTCATTATGGGCCAGAAATAACCTGTTCTAAGGATCCTTGAGAACAAGGCTCTGACCCTAGTATGGTTTCCATAGTCTTCTTCATGGAAATCCTTTAGCACTTCTTCAATTTCAGGTTCTTCTATGCACCTTAATTATGGACCTACAAGAGATTTTCTATATAACATATTATCAATTATGGTAGATTAAGATACCTTTGTCCTAAAAGCCCCAGGATTTTCTCATTCTGGAATCTCTCTATCTTCAATAAATTTTTCTGATCGGATAGATCCAGGATCCTTTGGAAGTTTCAGAGGATGGAGGATCCTTGGGATCACTCGAAGTTTCCACTTCCATTATCCTCTGCTCGTCAATTGTTGGGAAAAGGATGTGAATGATGGGAATTTTCAAGTCTTCTGGAATTTTCAAGGATGATGCTAGATTGGCTAAAGCATCCGCCCCTATATTTTCTTCTCTAGGTACCTGTGATATGCTAAAAGAATCGAAATACCCTGCAAGATCTTTTACTATTTCTAACTATTTAATTAGTCTTTCACCTTTAACAATATAAGAGTAATTAAAGTGATTAGTGATTAGTAAAGAGTCTACATATACTTAAAGATAATTGATCTTCATACCCTTGGCTAACTGAAAACCTACTATAATTGCTTCATATTCAGCCTCATTGTTAGTTTCTTGAAACTCATAGGCTATGGACTTTGGTATTATGTCCCCCTATGGTGATTTTAGTAGTATCCCTAGGCCTGTGCCCCTGACATTTGATGCCCCATCAGTGAAAAGTATCCAATGATCCTTGGTCTCTTCAAGCTGTTGAACCTCCAAGTCAGCTTCCTCTTGTAGAGCACTACTAAAATCCACCATAAAGTCTGCTAATGCCTGTGACTTGATAACATTTCTTGGTTCATATCTTATGTCATATGTGCTGAGTTTTACAACCCACTTTGCCATACTACCTGACATTTCTGGTTTTCTAAGGACATTCTTGATTGGATAGTTAGTTTTCATAATAATAGGATGGGTTTCAAAATAATGTCTTAACTTAGTATATGCCATAATTAAAGCATGTATCAACTTTTCTAAATAAGAATACCTTACCTCAGCATCTATAAGACTTTCACTTACATAGTACACTGGATATTGACCTTCATGATCCTTGACCAAGACGAACTGAGAGCATTGCCTGATACAGCAAGATAAAGGATCAAGGATTCTCCTTTGGTTGGATTCATCAGTGCCAGTGCTGAGGATAGATAAGCCTTAAGAGCTTTTAAAGCAGCTTCATGCTTTTCAGTCAATTCAAATTTCCTATTCTTTCTTAAAATGTCATATAAGTCTTTACACTTTTCTGATGATCTAGAGATGAATCTATTTAAAGAAGCAATCCTTCTTGTTAGTCTTTGAACATACTTTACATTAACAGGGGATTTCAAGTTGATGTTGGTCTTGATTTGTTCTGGATTTGCTTCTATTCCCCTTTTGGTTACCACGTATCCTAAGAATTTGCTAGCTTTAACACCAAAGTGACACTTTGAAGGATTCAACTTCATATTATAGCATTCAAGGATATCAAATGCTACTTCTAAATCCTTGAGGTGATCTTCACTCTTCACTGACATGACCACCATATCATCTATGTATACCTATATTGTATCACCAACCTGTTTTTTGAACAACATAGCACCAGCATTTCTTAATCCAAAAGGCATAGCAATATAGCAATATATTCCAGTAGGAGTCATGAATGTTGTATCCTCTTGATCAGATGGTTCCACTGAATTTGTTGAAATCCAGACGAAGCATCCATAAAGGTAAGCAACTCATGTCCCGCAGTGGCATCTACCATGGAGTCCATATGTGGTAATAGGAAAGGATCATCGGGACATGCTTTATTTAAATCAATAAAATAACGCATACCCTCCACTTTCCATATTTCTTTTGGACTACCATAACATTTATCACATCCTTAAATTCCACATGCGGGGTTTTACCCCGAGGCGTGTGAACAAACCAGGATCCAAGTCATTAGTTACTTAGAACGACACTATATGAGATATTGATAAATATATCAAAGATTAAATCTTTAGAACTGTGAGGAAGCATTTTGTAAATAAATTAAAACCAAAGTACTGAAAGCGTAACATTGGCAAAATACGTGCCAACCCATTGTTTGTAAACACGTATATTAAAACCAAATGTCAAGACATAATATGAAGCTCTAAAATGCATGTTGGACTTGTGATGTGCTCCTACTGGCAACCGTAGTTAATGACCTGAGAATAAAATACTAAAAGAGTCAACACAATGGTTGGTGAGTTGAAGAGTTTGCGTTTAATATAATCAGTAATAGTTGTAAAATAAGAAGTGCATTGAAATAGATAGCTAGTCTATATTCATAAGTAATAGCCATAGTGATTTCACGATCGAAGCTGACATGTGTTTCGTTTGTTTGCCTCCCATCACAACATACCAAGTTGTGATGATGTTTGTGTTTAGAATAATATTGCACCCGTTTGACCTCGATTCGCACGGGTGGGGCTTGTCAGACATAGTGGTACTACCCAGCATTTCCTGCTAGTTACAAATATTAATGATCCGGAAGTGTGAGGGCTTTCAAGGTATATCACACTATGTTACACTATACACAACTTACAATAATAACACGTTTGTAAACAAGTATTCTATCTCCCTAAAAAATTAGTGTATAAAAAATCGGCATGAACTCACCTGATGTGCAAATGAACGATAACAAGTGCTAACGGTGACTGGAAAGACAACCCTTCAAAGGTTACCTAGAACACCCAAGTACATAAGTACGTGTACACAGCTTAACAATCCTAAGTGCTCAATTAACATGTTGAACCAAAGTTTTGGAAAACAATACTCAATAGACCTAGTTGACCCGTTTGACCCTTTGGTGACAAGTTAATTGAATACTTGTTTGATTAAGTATAACAACTCATTACACATGATTATCACACAAGTTGTTCATCTATGCCACATTACAAACCCTAGGTGCTATAAAGCTCATCCTACACCATAATTTATCATACAACTCATACAAATCTCAACAAATCATCATACACAATTCACCATGACACCTAACTTGTACACTTGCACCTATTCCAAGAAAACCTAAATTTCCCCATAGGTTCATAAACAACCCAAATGACCCAATTAACATAATCTAACACATTAGAAAACATTCATGAACATTCTAACATGCCCCTAACATCATAAACATGCCTAATTCACAATATCCAATGGTTTACATAATTAAAGTTTCCCTTTCGGGAAAGTAACACCCAAAATATATGTTTTCATCAATTTCAATCCCAAATTCATCAATAACATCCCTCATCTAGTCCATAGCAATCATAACAACCCATTTAACATCCATAAATAATCAATGCATGAATTCTCATAATCAAAAGTTTTTAATTTGGGCAATATATGAACTATATGATCAAACCATGGAATTCTTCTATAAACATCATAACCCAACATCCATAACAATCATCTAGACATGACCAACGTCATCAAATTATCATAATTCACACATCTCATATCTAAAATTTTCTACTTATAGCAAAGTATGAACAACACATCAAATCCATGGATTTCTTGCATAATCCACATAAACTAACATCAATACAATACAACTAATATCATACTATCATCAAACAACATCAGTTTCATGTTTAATCATGTTAATTGAACTAGGGTTGTTCTTGGATCAAAAACTATGAAAAACCAATCAAAAGCTAACCTTTAAGCACGTAAAATCAAGAATTGGACTTGCTAACACCTTTCACTGCTTGAAACTAAAGCCAAAATTGATGCTTGTGCTTGTTCTTGATCAAATTCGCAAGGGATGGGGTGTTTAGGATGGTTCACGGCCGAACATGGGGTGTGGGGGTTAGGGTTGCATTTTTTTGTTTAAATATGGTAAGTAATTTCCTTTTAACCCATTCCAACTTTTATAAATTGTAAAACTAACTTTTTGTTTAATTTATAAATCATTTTTTATATTTTATTATTAAAACTTAATAAACCAACTAATAACATGCAAGACAAATAATAATCACTATCCATAAGCATTTTATAATCCACATAGTCACATGCTAAGGCGTAATTCGTAATTTAAAAGAAAAACACTTAACACCCTGATTTCCATAATTATATACTAATTACCAAAATTATAATAAGTGGGGCATGAACTCACCTGTTGTGTAAACGAATGATAATAAGTGCTACCGGTGAGTGGAAAGACAACCTTTAAAAGGTTACCTAGAACACACAAGTACATAAGTACGTGTACATAGAAGCTTAACAACCCTAATTGCTTAATAAACACATTGTCCTAAAGTTTTGGAAAACAAGACTCAATAGACCTAGTTGACCCGTTTGACCCGTTGGTGACAAATTAATTGAATTCATGTTTGATTAAGTATAACAACTCATTACACATGACTATCACACAAGTTGTTCATGTATGTCACATGTTGCGTGCGGATAGTATATATATTTTGATAAAGGTTTTTCGCACAGATTTAGTTTTAGTTGGTTATTACTAATACTAAACTACACACACAAAAGGCAAGTGTACCTGTCGTGAGGTAATATAGTGTTGGTAAGAACCGAGTATCAATCCGTGGACACATTAAGCCTACTCAACAACCCTCATAATTGACTATCAATTTTGACTTAGAAAATGATAAGTTAAATAAAATAACAATAAATAAAGATAGATAAAGATAGATTGAGACTTTTGGTGATTCTTTCAGTGAAATAAGGCTGTTATCCTAATTTAGATTACACTTTTATAACTATGATGAATTGGTGGTGTGATTAAAGATATTGATTAAAATAATTATGTTAATGTTTATAAAGATGAGCTGGCGCGATTTCTCGTCTATCCGCTCCGTAGTGACTAGGACCATGTCAGGTTGACATTTACTGCTTAGGTCAAATCCCTAGTAATGTGGGTAAATCTTTTGTGACCTTTTCGACATATGATTTTTGAAAACATAACTTAATATAAGAAGAGAGTTGATCAAGTTCCTTTCCAACATACCATTAATTTTAGAAAACCATAACAATTACTGTAGATTTCTCAGACTAATAAAAGGAAACCCGTAAATGATCAGAAAATTAAGGTGATATGATTTCTAATAACTATCTCTAGTTAATTAGCCATAGATTTGTTATAAAGATCGGTTTCACGAATAAAAGTTGATCATACGTTTTTCAACCATGTATGATAATCACAATTACAAATCTTAAGTTTATAACTTCCTATTCAAATGTAGGTGCTACCCATCGAAAGTTTTCCCAAGACCACCATAACATTAACACAATATATATCACACCATTAGTTCATCACAAATTAAATAAAGTTTCACTAGATTAAGATAACAAATGAAGTTTAGCTCATAATGAGCTTGAACATAACAACAAAGATAGAAGATAGTAATAAAATCATCAATAAATTAGAACAATCAAACCGGTGATTCACTATGGATGGTGTTAAAGGATCTCGAGCTTCTTCTAAGTGTTGAATGGACCTCCAAAACCTTCTAAGGACCTCCAAAGATTGGGTTCCTGAGAGGGAACACCAGTACTTCACCTCCTAAAATTTTCTCTTAAAGTTGCAAATAAAGTCCTATTTATAGGCTTTCTGGAGTGTTTAACCACGGCCCCATGCCTATAAGGCACGACCCCATGATAGTACAATGTACGTAAAAGTTGGTCGGCTTATACACTCAGATGTTGTCGGGCAATACCCCGTGTTCAAAGGGGCACGGCCTCGTGTTTGTGGTGGGGCACGACCCCGTGCCTCCTGGGGCACGACCCCGTGCCTCCTGGGGCACGACCCCGTGCCTCCTGGGGCACGCCTCCGTGCCTCGGGTCGGGGAACCGTACTTTTTGTCCTGTCGAACTGACAAGCACGGGGGTGTGTTGAATTTAGCATGGGGGTGTGTTTCAGGCTGGGCATGGGGGTGTGCCTCATGAGGCACGACCCTATGCTTGAATTCCGGAGCTTGGGTTTCTTCAATTTCTTCCTTTTTAAGCTCCTTTTGTACATCTTGGTCTTTTCCAAGCCTGAAAACACAATATGAACGATTTAAGTACCAAATCATCATTTTCAGTAAGAGTTTCTGAGATAATTGATGTGCAAATGATGTGTTTTATACGTATAATTTGGAGCACATCAAATATCCCCACACTTAAACTTTGCTTGTCCTCAAGCAAAATCACTCAAAATAGCAACACCAACAAAAACCAAATAAATCAAGATATAAATGTCTTTCGAGAACTATACAAGCAAACATAATCTACCAAAATATAAACAATGAAGCACATGTGTAATGATATCCTTTCAAGTAATAAATTGGTTTATAAATATTTTTAACATGTAAAAATTCACACTTCTCACAAGGTGCACTTACACTCGACTATATATATGTAATCATACATATGATGAAGTATGACTAGTACGCTCAATTGCCTAGTATGAATACGTGTGAAATCATATGCTTGGTAAGGGATCAAATCTCCACCAATGTTAGGTATTTACTTGCATAAATCATTAGGTCTTTGATGGGCTGTAATTTAGCTCGGGTTCAGGGTATGGATTATTTGGGGAAAAGTGGCTAAATGCTAAAGTGGTCTTGGCTTACTGCATTTTCCTTCATGAAACCAATTCTCCATAAGTTGGGCATTTTTCATATTATTTTTGTCCTTTCTTGATCACATATTTTGAAATACCACAAAATGACGGAACTAGTCTTCTTCTTCCTTCTTTTTTTTCTTTTTTTTTCTTCTTCTCTCTTTTTTTTCGAAATAAACCAAAACATGTCTTAACAAAAAAGGGTTTTGTTGAAGTTGTTTTTTATATATTTTTTTATTTTATTTTATTTTATTATTTTTTTCTGGTTTAGTGGCTTAGTGGTTTGGGTGATGGAAAATGAAACAGTTTTAATCTTGACGGGGCTAACTAGAGATAACGTTTGGGTAAGGATATTTGAAAATGGTAAAGGCTCGAATGTTGGGTTTTTCTAATTGCCTATATCCATTTTATGCAAAAAATACTTATAAGGTTTTGAAATGTATACCCAAAATAAGTTCTAATTAACACGCAACATAAGACACCCTCAATATATCCATAATGAAAGCAAAATTGCATAAATGTAAAGCTTGTTTAAGGCTAAAAAATAAGCTCACGTATCGGATGAAATTGGGTATAAGTGTTTCATTTTACATGTTTGAATATTTTCACCAACTTGTTTTGCTTTTCAGGATATCACAAAAATAAAAACATTTTTAAGGTTATTTGGGTTTGCTTTGTTTGCTTATTTATTTCTCGAAAACGTATATTTATATTTTATTTTATTAAAAATTGTTTCATGTTTCTGGTGTTGTTGCCACAAACATTAAAACTAGAGTGATTTTTTGAAAAAGATTCAATTATAACTTGGACCTATTTATAAGCACAGTATCAAGCATGTATACCCTTCCCCACACTTAAACTTTATATTTTCTTCAATGTAATTCACAATAAATATTAAGTAGAGAAAGGCGAACGAAAACTCCCCTAAAATTATGAGTCGAATGCGTGCGATCGTTTTTCCACAGCCGCCTTGAAAAAGCTCGAAAGAATACATCGGGATTAATCTAAAATAGCACCAATTTATTTAAATCAGAAAATTAAAGTCCTAAGCACACAAAATAAAATAAACAGACATGATGTAAGGCCCCGATCCCGGGCACCTCACAGTTGGTCATTCACAGCATAAAACATTACATATTATAAATTTAAGCAGCGGAATTAATTTAACAAAAGCCATTCATTTCATTATAAACATTGTTGCCAAGCAATACACCTTAGTTTAATCAGATTACAAAAGAATGGTTTAACTGCATTACAAAAAAACAGTGATATCTATAGAGAATGAATGTCAGTCTTGCCCCGCCGAGTAGCCATCCCCGCGTGCCATCCTTAGCAACGTTTTACCTGCCAACTAGAAAATACATAAAAGTCAGCGTTGCTGAGTGAGTTCTAGTTTTATAA
>BJCO01737294.1:0-10905 GCA_018326465.1 Flaveria floridana
TGTATGTATGTATGTATGTATGTATGTATGTATGTATGTATGTATGTATGTATGTATGTATGTATGCATGGATGTATATATATATGTATATATATATGTATATATATGTATATATATGTGTGTGTATATATATATATATGTATATATATATGTATATATATATATATATATATGTATATATATATGTATGTATGTATGTATGTATGTATGTATGTATGTATGTATGTATGTATGTATGTATGTATGTATGTATGTACTAGCTTTATTAAACCCGTGTATTACACGTGTTGAATAAGATTATATTAAATAAAAGTAAAAATTTATTAATACTTAAATGGTAATTGAAGTTAAGATATGATTGAAATCCTTTTTTTTATTATAAATAGAATAAAAATTTTGTTTGGAAACAAATCTTTTAATTGAATGTTATTTTTAAAAATTTCCTTATTATAACTTCCTATTTTAATTATCATTTGTTTATTAAAAAATTTACTTTTTAAAAACACTAATTTTAAAATATTTTGTGTTTTTAAAAGAGTTTATTGTTTTAAAAATTTTCCTGATTTATAAAAATTTGTTTCTTTCGAAATAACATTAATTAAAAGATATATTTCTTAATATATTATAATATATTTTAACCTTAAAAAGTTAAAGAATTTCTTTAGTAATTAATGTGATTATCTAAGAGGAGAAAGAAATGCAGACAAATTGATAAGGAGTAATACGATGCTGGCACGTGTCCTTTGTAGTTACCTTTTTATTAGAACTAGGTTAGAATCCATGTATTATATGGGTGGAATAAATAAAATATATTAAAATCATTAGTTTTATGAATATTTTATTTTCTAGATATTATTAACCATTGGTGAAATAAATATATAAATATTTACAAGTTATAACAAATAATAAAAGTAGAAATTATTACTCTATTTTTAAAGATATAATATGTCTGAAATTATATAATTTAGTATGTATTAATAAATTATTAAAATAAGAATATTTATATTTTAGATGTTTAATAGTTTAGTTTACTTATTTAAAATAATTATCATTTAATATGAGATAGAAAAGAAACACAAATATAAATATATTCTTTTAACATATTTTAGTAGAAGAAGAAAGTCAAATTGATTGTTTTTATAATTTTTGTATTTATTATGAGAGATATGCGAGAAAATTATTTTTTTAATATGCTAGATTGATGGTGCTGCCATGTGTGGTGCTGCCATGTGTCCCTCCTAGTTACCCTGCATGATATATGATCAAATGTACACGATGTACAATAAATATGATCGCGTGCACAATCACCTACGCATATCATATGCATTTTTTCAATGGGTAGGATTGTTTAACGATCGTGCAGGCAAATATGAGCGTGTAGTTATATGTTTGTGTGTAGGAATCCAATATTTTGTTCCATAAAATATTAATTACATTATCATACGTGAAAATTTGAATTTAAAGTTTCTATAAATAAGAACTTGAAACTATTTACATTAGTATTTATTACATTCCTAAAATATTGAAGTTGACTAGCATTAAGAAAATTGATGTACTTATTCAAATGACTATTATAACCTTGTAAAAAATTAAATAAAATTAGAAAAAAAAGTTATGAATGTCTGGATTTGTTCTTGCACTTATATGTTGTTCTGAAATGAAATTCACCTATATATATATATATATATAGACACACACTTAATAATTAAATCAGCTTCAAAGATTTATCGATTTACCATGTGTCTGAAAATGAACTTGTATATATTTAATGTTTGATAATTTAAATCAGGAGCAAGAGAATCGCAAACTGAAGCGACAAATCAATGATTTGCATGAAGAAAGAGACAGGTGAGACTTGGATTTCTTGCCCTTCATTGGTATAGTGTAAGGGAATAACCTTAACATATTTGGCAGATGCATTTCCGAATTACATTCGAAAGAAGCAGATCTGCTGGCTATTAAGATGACGTTGATGCAGTTACAAGGGCGGGACCAGTTGCTGACAGCACAAAATGAAATGCTGAAGGTATAACTATTACTTAGTAAGACAAACTATTAAAATCACGTGCCCCTGTTTTTAACCTCTTTGTTCCATGTTCATGCAGGCTGACAAAACAAATTTACAGAGAAGGGCTGCTGAACTAGATGACATGATCAAGAAGCTTCTCGGAACACAACCAACTGAGTCATCAAGTCAGCAGCATAAGAATCCCATGCCCAAAGCATGTAGCAGCAGTGAATATAGTAAGAGGCTGGCCAACTCAGAGAAGTTGCTTCTTCATGTTAATAATGAACTCGCTCAATATTGTAAGCCTGGTAGCTCCCAATTGCACCATAAAATGGATGAAAAGAGGGTTAGATGAACCGTAAGTAAGAAGGTAGCTGGGTTGTTATCCTCCACCACTGATATATTGATTGGTTTGGATGTTAAAGCTTGTTAGTAGATATGAGGGCCCGTGTCAGGTTTTAATGTTCATAATTTTGGTTTTTCTTTTTGGGGTATGAACGTAAGAGTGCTGATTGTAGCTACATTGCTGCAACTGCAATGAATCATGAATGTATATGTGTGGGTGTGTAGTATCCAGAATGAAAGTTGTGCTAATGTTTGAACTAAGACTTGAAACCTTATGCTAAGTTTGAGGGCTCAGGCTCAGTAGGGCTTGAGAACCTTATGCTAAGTTTGAACCAAGACTTGCAAACCTCGGTGAAACTTTCAAGCTTCGCTAGAAAAGCTTGAATTTGCATTAGTAAGTTATTAAAACTCATTTCAAGGACTAAGCTTTATAGTTTTATGGAATAGTTATAAGGATGTTGATAAAATATCTTAACCACAAACAACAATTGCAAATCACCAAGAAAGATCCTATAACACAAGTTAGTTGTGCGAAAGGATCTTACACATCCATTTAGCATTTACCGATCACAAAGGGTACACAAGTATTTCCTAACTAAACTTGGTAACTTCCTTTCAGATAGAAAAAAGAAGCGTGTATTTTGTTTGAAAGAGTAAGAAATTGAATTTCAAATTACCCAGAGTAGATAATATTTCATAAAATAATTATATATTTATAGACTACTATTTACTATAGAGATAAAGGTTTATCTAAGAGCATTTAATCATTTATATCAGTTTCTTCATCTTTATTCTTAGAATCATATTGAAGTTTACAAATTTTTCTTTCTTATTTTTAGTTAAATAATAATTTTTATACTTATTCAAAAAAAATTAATAAAATTAAAAGGGTGAACAATGTTCTGTTAAATATACAGATAAACAATAAATTTTTTTCTCTCCATTCATAATCACTCACAACTATTTTCTATAATATAACGAATACACCGATAATAATATAGAGAACATGCTAGAGGTGTACAAAACGGTTTTTTTGCAAAACCGGTTTGGGTTGAGAACTGGACCGTTTTTTTTTGTTGGTGGAAAACAGGTTTGGTCCAAACCGGTTCGGGTTGTAAACCGGTTTGGGGCCTATATAATCCAAACCTATCCAAACCGATTTGGACCGGATCCCAAATCGGTTCGGACCCAAACCGGTCCGATTTTTTTTGAAAAAAAGTTTAATTAGAATTTCTAGAGGTGTAATTTTATTAAAATTCTCAAACTTTAAAACATATATAAATGAAATACATAAAAAAACATACAGAGATTACAAAACAATTAATACTAGAATTTCACATTTCTAATTTTGTTAAATACTTAATACTTTTAAACATGTAAATGAAATACATAAAAAGAAATACAAAGATCATAAAAAACCGAAATTAGAATTTCACATTTTGAATTATATTAAATACTTAAACTTTTAAATGTCTAAATGAAATACATAAAAATACATAGAACGATTATAAAACAACTAAATTTTTATTTTTTATTTTAAACGAATAGAATCAAACGTAGTCTTCCATTCGTTGTGAATTTTGATGTTTTTATTCTTCGCCCCCAATCCGAGCTATTTCGTAGGTAATCATCATACGCTGCTTCATCATCGGTAATTCCGGGTGTCAATCCACCGTCTACTTCATCTTTGTATAGTAGGCTTCACATTCCAGTTCTTCTTCAAGTGAGAATTTGTCTTTGTATTCTTTCAACTGCAACCAAATAATCCTTTAAACAAATAGATATTTTAACCGCTTGGGGAGCGAGTCGAGTTTTCGTATTGATATAATCCTGCCACTAACAGAAACATCAGAATTCCGAAGCTACCGTGAAAGCTTGGGCAGTTTGTAAATCTCGGGCCATGATGGATAGATGGGAAATTGATCTTCATTACCTTCCCATCAAACGAAAAAGTCAAAAATTTTAAAATATTGTGGAGGTCAAGGTTGATAAAAAGTTGGTCCCACCATACCTCTCCAGTTCGCTACTCGGAATGTTATCACGTTAACGTTTTTTACATTTGTCTAATAAAGTATTATACAAAGCAAACATTGGATCACTTGAACTTTCCGGCATGTGTCGCATGCTTTATTGACTCATGAATGTTTGATGTTTCACCATATTTGACTAAATACACATCAAAGATGTTTGATATTTGTTGATTAAAATAAGTTTTTAAAGTTTGACCATACAATAGGTTATCTTCGTTGAAACCCAAATCAAGAGTACTTTTAGCAAGTAAAGTTTCAATCCTGTGACAAATTTAAGCAAGGTTGAAAGCAGTGACACGAGTAATACGTGGAGATATTTCGTTAAAATATTTAAAAGTTTTTCTTTCATTGGAGATACTAAATCCGAATAAGGTCTACTTCTAAACGATAACTCATGCAATTTTGAAGTCACTAAGTATTTTGGTGAAGTACTAATGGACTTGCTGGATAATAAACTTCGGAAAGACCGTTTTTGAAAACATAAAGCATTTTGCTAATTTCTTCAATAGTAGCCCAACCGATGGATGATAAGTCATAGCCTTTCTACGATTCACTAAAATATTATAAAAGACTATTAAACTTTTTTTTGCTCAATAGCCTTTTCAAACATGTTACAAGTCAAATTCCACCTAGTAGGCACGTTCCAACTCGGACCTAAACGTTTAGAATTTGCGTCTTACAAAACTTGCGATACTTACTATATCTTTGGTTATTGTTAAAAATGTCACGTAACACTCTTTTAAAAGTGTCTTTTTTGGTTTAGTTATTTTTAAACCGTCTTGAACGGATAAGTTTATGATGTGCACAACACATCTACTATGAAAAAACACACCTTCATACTTTGGTTTATATTTTAATTTTAGGAGTTTATCGCACGCATATTATTTGACGCATTATCAAAAGACATTGATAAAATTTTGTTTTTTCAATTTATATGTTTTAATAACTTTATCAATAAGATAAAAACATATTTTCACCGGTGTAAGGATAATCAAACAATTCAAACGCAATCGTACATTTTATCATTTTTCACGAATCGGGTTGAACCCAATGGGCAGGATTGAGTTCGGTGAACCGTAAGGAGTCGACCAAAGACCATTAGTTAAATTAACGCCGGTTTGTAAATATTTAAAATAAGAAATACAGGACCGTTGAAGGGGGTCAATGTAATAGTTTCACACTGAAGAGAGACTTAGAACACTTAATAGATCAAAGAGGGATCCGGTTTAGATTGATGATACTAAGAACATAACTAAATATGAGACAGAACAAGAACAATAACAAGAACACGATAATATTTGATTTTCAAGAATGCTGTATATTGCTCTCAAGTTCTATTACAAGTGTTACAAAGCATAAAAATATATATAAGTACTTGAGACACTTTATACTATATCCTACACCCGACTATACTTTGAAAGCCAGCTAGAAACATCAATCTAGATAACAAGATCAATGTATAGTCAAAAGGCTGATATATTATAATATATTACAAAAAGGATGAAATGTACAAAAGTAGAAAGTTACAGACTAACGACCATAATCTACAGTTAACAAAAGCATGGCACCAACTTATCTAAGTTAGTGAGCCTTCAGAGTGGCAGCGAAAAGTTATTCAGCTTTTTATTAAAAGGTGATCAGAGAAAGCATGTCTTCTCTATCTTCGGAAGAAATCAGTCCTTGGCTTCGGAACACTTTTTCTCTGAACCTTCGGAAGACTTCATCTTTGGCTTCTGAAGATATGGTCATTTGGATTCGGAAGATTTTACACTTAGCATAAATTCCCGAGTTTTGTAAAACTTCCGAAGTAACTTCCTTTGTACTTCATGCATGCATGCTGAGAACTCTTTGGTTGCTTTGGTTGCTTAAGCCTTTAAGTGTAAACCTTACAAACTCCCCTAGGCTGATGCTACCAAAACAGAAGAGATCTTTGAGCTTTGTTCTTCTTCAGTTGAAAGTCCTCATCAGTATCAGTACCATTCCTTTCTTCATTAGTTGGTTAGGTTCCCTCATACTCTCAAAGTATCTCCTCATTTCATAAAGATCATATAGAGGAAGGTCAAGTATGTCTTGCAAGAAGTAAATGTAAGGCCCCATTCTCGGGCACCTCACAGTAGGTCATTCATAGCACTAAACATACATAATGGTATATATTTCATAAAACATTTGTAAGGCCCCGATCCCGGGCACCTTACAGTTGGTCAATCATAACACTAAACATACATAATAATATACATTTCATAAAACATTGCAGCGGAATTACATTATCAAAAGCCCATTCATTTCATTTATAATTACAGTTGTTAAGCAATACATCGTTGTTCATTAGTTACAAAAGATTGTTTAAACGCATTACAAAACAACAATGTAAGGATTCCTATAAGTCTGATGCAGCCAAAACATCCAAAGTCTCTCTGCATGCATGCTAAAGAACTGAAGTAGAAATGCTTCGGAAGATTTACACTTTTCACTAGAAAAAAATTATTCTAAGAGTAAAATATTCCGAAGCCAAGACCAACATCTTCTGAAGCCAAAAGTGAAGTCTTCCGAAGCTTCAAAGACAAAGTCTTCCGAAGCCAAAGAGTGAAGACATATTTCTTCCAAAGACTTTTATGAACATGCTTTTATCTGATGTACTTTACCATAAAGCTGGACCACCTTTCCGCTGCACAGTTCTGTTCAGTCACCAACTTACATGACTTGGTGAAAAGGTCCATGCTTTTGGTAACTGTACATTGAGGTCTTGGGTCTGAGCTTTCTACTTTATGTACTTTCTTTAGTATATTAGGATGTGAGCTATGGCATGTCATAGTCACTAGTCAAAAGGCAATCTGCCTTTTGACTCTACATTTGATTTTGTTATCTAGTCTTATGTATCCAGCTGGCCTTCAAAGTATGGCCGGCTGTAGGATGTAGTATAAAGTATCTCAAGTACTTGTAACTTTGAATTTATGCTTTGTAACATCTTGTAAAAGAACTTGAGAAGCAATATACAACATTCTTGAAAACCATATACTTGTGTTGTTAGCTATCTTGTTATGTCTCACTTTTTACTTGTGTTCTTAGCATCCATCATATAAGTTACCAGTTCCCTATTTGATCTGTTAAGTGTTCTAAATAACTCTCCTCAATTGTGTTGTTTTGTTGTAAGTGCATACCCTTCTACGGTTCTTTCATCACCTTCCAGAGACTCCAAGAGAAAGCTACACTCAAGGAAGTCCATTCCAAGAGACAAGCTCTTCTCATGCTTTTGTCTCTGCTGATGAAATCATGGGCAACTTTCTCATCACCCTTGAAGACTTGGACTGTATCCATCCAGATGACCTAGAGTACATGGAGATAGTTCAGTAGATGGCTCTTCTCACTCACAGAGCCAAGAAGTTCTACAAGAGGATAAGGAGGAAGTTTCCAAGCAATACAACCAGTAGAAAGTTTGGGATCGATAAGAGCAAAGTAAAGTGTTACAACTGTAACCAGATGGGACACTTTGCAAGGGAGTGTAAGGCACCAAGGACAAATAGTGGCCAAACACAAGCCAGACCAAATTACACTGAGAAAGCTCCCCAGGATGAGAAGCCAAAGCAGCAAGCTGCAGTTGCAATTAAAGAAGGAATCTTTGATTGGAGCTTTCAGGTGGAGGATGTATCTCCAAACCAAGCACTGATCATGATGAAGCCAAGGTGTTGTAACATTTTTGTACTCCTGAATGTATTGCTAAAGTTAATATGTACAGGTCCTATAACTTAGAAATGAGATCTGATCTTGAGTCCTTAAATATCTTAAAAGCTGATTTTAAAAGAGTTGAAAATGATTATAAACTTAAGATAGAGGACTTAGAGAAAACCATTTCAACTCTTAAACATGAGCACACAAACTACAAGACTCAGATCAAAGACCTTATAACTAAGCTAACTAAATGCCAAGCTAAGCTTGTGATCAGCAAAGCCAAGGTAGAAAAATGTGTTCTTGAAGAAGAGACATTCAAGAACATAATATCCTCATCCTTGCATGCAAAAGTTTGTTATCAAAATAAGCAGGGGCTGGGATCTAGTGAGATAGCTCCTCCACACACAATCTTGTCTGTAAGGTCTCCTAGGTGTGGAACTTGTGAAGATGGGCTTCCCCTTATAGACCCCCTGACTGAAGAGGATAAAGAAGAAATGGTGAAGAATGGCTCTGAGAAGAGTGAAGAAAAGCATTCTAAGAAGGGTCACCATCCCTCTGAGGAGAGTAAAGCTGTTAGGATGACTAAGTCCAAAAGAAAGAACTTGATCAGGAAGGCCAAAAGAAAGTCCAAGAAGGCTCAAGAGATCAAGGCCACCTTCAACTCTGCACATAAACAAGTCTTTATTTCTGTAGGATTTGAAGTGGTTAAGGCTGAGGACATAAACTTGAACTCCAACAACAAGAGTTCTAGTTCATGTCCAAATCATCCCATCATTAAGAAGAAGGCTGGTCAGTTGTGCACCACTGCTGTACACAATGAACCATCTAGCTCCAAAGATAGTTCTATCCCCATAAGAATTACCACAGCATCTGAAAAGATTAAAATGGAGAAGAAATATGATCAAGTTTAGCCTTGTTCACAAAAGAAGACTCCTAGAAGGAAGAAAATGGACTGTGTTATGTGTGGGAGTACCTCTCATCTTGCTAAGGATTGTGTTTACAATCCAAAGAGTACTCTTCACATTACCAAGAAAGAAACTTCTAAGAGTTTGGAGAAGAAAAAGCAAGCTCCGAAAGGAAAATATTTTTCCTTTAGAAGCTCCAAAATGAAGAAGAAGACAAGTGGAAACTTGCCTTTGGAAGAAAATTTGGTCTCGGAAGAAAGGAATACTTCCGAAGCACTAAAGCTTACTGTAGTGAAAGCAAGATCTTCTAAAGGTCCAGTCATTAAAACTTCCAAAGTCAACAAAACTTCTAAAGTATTGAAGGTCAAGTCTAAACTTCCAAAGGTGGTGTGGAAGACAAAGAAAGACCAAGTGGCTGAGAGTTCTTCATCAACTTCAGCAAATGATCTTTCTAGCAGACTATAGGATCAATTACTATTGCATTGTCTTCAACTTCTTTTGATGAGCCCAAGACCAATGAGTCTTGGGTTTCCAAATGTAACTAACCATCTCTTTTGTGCAGGAACAGCTCAAAAGAAACATAAATGTTTGGATCATTAACAATGGCTGTTCCAGGCACATGACAGGCAATAGGTCACTACTCTAAAAGTTTGAAAGAATTGATGGAGGACAAGTTGCTTTTAGAGGAGATGCAGGGGGTTACATTACTAGAAGGGGCAAGGTCATAAATGGTAAGCTCGGCATTGAGAAGGTAAACTTTGTCAAGGAGCTTGGGTACAATCTTCTGAGTGTATCCCAATTTTGTGATCAGAATCATAACATGCTGTTTACTGAGCATGAGTGCATTGTTCTCAGGCCCGGGATGGTCATTCCTCATGACCACATTCTGCTCAGAGCTCCCAGGAAAGGGAACATGTACAAGATGGATTTACAAGAAACATCTCCTTTAGGAGAAGTTTCATGCTTTCTATCTAAAGCAAATAGTGACGATTCTTTCCTTTGGCATAAAAGAATGTGCCATGTAAACTTTAAAAACATGAATAAATTAATTAAGAATAATTTGGTAACTGGAATACTAAAGAAAGAGTTTACAAGTGATGACCACTGTGTTGCATGCCTGAAGGGGAAGCAACACAAGGTATCTCACAAGCCAAAAAAAAGAAATTCCATCACTAATCCCCTATACTTATTACATATGGATCTCTTTGGCCCCACCAGTGTAATGAGTCTAGGAAGGACATCTTATTGTTTGGTGATCACAGATGACGTTACAAGATTCACTTGGGTGTTCTTTCTTAGAACTAAGGATGAGACCCCTGAGATTCTGAAGAGTTTCATCTTAAGAATTGAGAATCAATGTGATCACAAGGTCAAAACCATAAGATGTGATCAAGGAACTGAATTCAAGAACCAAATCCTTGATACATTTTATGATGAAAAAGATATTACAAGACAATATAGTGCTCCCAGGACTCCTCAGCAAAATGGTGTTGCTAAGAGGAGAAACAGGACGCTAATTGAAGCTGCAAGAACTATGTTGTCTGACTATAAGCTGCCCATCACCTTCTGGGCAGAGGCAGTGAACACTGCTTGCTATGTGCAAAACATAGTTTTAGTATTTAAAACACATAGTAAAAATCCTTATGAACTTTAGCACAAGAGGAAACCTTTCATTGGCTTTCTCACGTCATTTGGATGTCCTTGCACCATCTTAAATACCAAAGATCAAATTGCCAAGTTTGTTGAGAAATCAGATGATGGACACTTCATTGGATACTCTTCTCAAGCTAAAGCTTATAGAGTATACAATCTCAGAACTAGAGTAGTTGAGGAGTCAGCCAATGTGACTTTCAATGAGCACACTCCCAGTGTGAAAGGTTCTGGTCCGGATTGGCTATTTGATCTTGATTTAGTTACCAACTGTTTTAACAAATCTTGTGAGCATGTTTCA
>BJCO01737298.1:0-15032 GCA_018326465.1 Flaveria floridana
ACATACATAACATGAACAAACATAAACCACCAAAACATTCCAGAGATTAATCATTAATTTCTATTTCCCAAGATTTCAGAAAAATCCTAAGCCAACTTGGGCGCATGAGCACTATGTAGGCGCATGAACACTATGTAGGTGCATGAACACTATGTAGGCGCATGAGCACAATATAGGCGCATGAGCACTATTTAGGCGCATGGGCAGTTGGGCGCATGGGCAAATTTTGGGTGCATGGGCAAATTTTGGGCGCATGGGCAAATTTTGGGTGCATGGGCAAATTTTGGGCGCATAGGCAGTTAGGCGCATGGGAAATTTTAGGCGTGTAGGCAGTTGGACGTATGGGCATTTCTAGGTGCATGGGCAGTTGGGCGTATGGGCATTTATAGGCGCATGGGTAGTTCTAGGCGCATGGGCGGTTCTAGGCTCATGGGCAGTTCTAGGCGCATGGGCGTTTCTAGGCGCATGGGCAGATTTTACTAGTTCTAACTTAATACTAATTTCAGTCCCCATTCTGCATTCTGACATATTCTCAGTGAAATCTAGCATACTAAGCACTTAGGACAAGCATTCAACTACATAATTCGGTCAAAACATTCACAAACACACACCTACACGTAAAACAGGGGTAAACATACGGTTCCAACACTATAATTTTCAAAATGATATTTTATATACATTTCATCCCCAAAACAAGTTTAAAACAGAAAAATCTGGGATCTAGAACTCACCTACAGCAGCCTTCGAGTAAAACTCCTCCAAACTTGAGAGCACTTGGAGTTCAAACACCTAAACACACTAAACACACACCCAAACACATAAGGCTCGGTCAAAAAGCTAAAAAATCCAGTTGAAACCAAACAAAACACACGGAAAGCTCACCTTCAAGCCGATCTTCTTCTTCTCTCTAAAAACCGATGTTTTCTCAAAAAATGAATCAGCTGGTGGAGCAGGGTAGTGGCTGGCCATGCCTAATATCTAATAATAAAGTTTGCCTCTTGCATAACTTTAACCCCTTAACTTGTGTTATTTCACCTTTCTTTCTTTATACTTCTCTTTTCTTTTCTTTTTGCAATTTTCCAGGTGTTATATCTTATTGAACTTATTTTCCTTCAATGATCTTTTACTTTTTTCTTTATGAAATCTAGCCAACACTGAATTTATTTCCAATCTTATCACCCCACGAGAAATAGGGCAGCCGTGATGACTGAATATCAACCAACATAGCGGAAACCATGTATGTAGTAAATGTGAGCCATTGGTTTACTCGAATTTTAATATAATAATTACATCGTATTACAACTCGCTATGAATAACTATATCAACTGTAAAGGTCATAGGGCTATCTCCACCTATTCTCCAAAGTAATGTTCTTCTATGACTCGTCTAGGTTCTAGTACTGTTCATCTGGAGCGACTCTTCTACGGAAAGGTAATCATGTTCTCAAAGTTGTAATCCAATGCTTAGGGAGTCGAGTCAAATCTATCCCTTGTAATTAAACAAATACTGAAGACACATTCTCAAAATATGTCAATATAAAGTTTGACATAATAATAAAGTTTGTCTCTTGCATAACGTTAACCCCTTAAGTTGTGTTATTTCACCTTTCTTTCTTTATACTTCTCTTTTTCTTTTCTTTTTGTAAATTTTCGGGTGTTACATTTTATTGAACTTATTTTTCTTCAACAATCTTTTACTTTTTTCTTTATGAAGTCTGGCCAACTTTGAACTTATTTCCAATCCTATCACCCCACGACAAATGGGGCAGCCGTGATGACTGAATATCAACCAACATAGCGAAAACCATGTATGTAGTATATGTGAGCCATTGGTTTACTCGAATTTTAATATAATAATTACATCGTATTACAACTCGCTATGAATAACTATATCAACTGTAAAGGTCATAGGGCTATCTCCACCTATTCTCCAAAGTAATGTTCTTCTATGACTCGTCTAGGTTCTAGTACTGTTCATCTGGAGCGACTCTTCTACAAAAAGGTAATCATGTTCTCAAAGTTGTAATCCAATGCTTAGGGAGTCCGGTCAAATCTATCCCTTATAATTAAACAAATACTTATGACACATACTCAAAATATGTTAATATAAAGTTGACGAGCTCAAGTTTTCATAGTAATAGTATTCAAAAACATACATAAATATAAGTAAGTAAAATAAAGTTATTCGTGCACAACAAAATGTATCACAAGCTAACCTGGACCCGGGTCTCGAGTTGTAGAACATCCCCTAACCCATACCCCTTATTGTTATGGGCTTAAGCATGCCCTGCTAAGCACGGTTAATTTACACAAATTTATTAAACAACAATTATTGAATGTTAATGGGGCGTTTCCCTGTTCTAAGGACTCATTATGTGCGGAGGATTCTCCAAATAGTACTATTCACAAATCACTCGGCTCCTAGTGGAGTTAGTGATTGTGTTCACGTTCGGGGACAAGAGCAAGTAATATTGTATCATAAAGTAAGTTTTAAAGAGTATGTATTCCACCCAAAAGTTTAAGTAAAAAGGGTTCGTGAGACTCACCTTAGCTTGTGCTTAGGGTAAGTGTTCGAGATCTAGAATGCTACCGACCGACAAGATTCCTAGGTTCATTTCATATGTATTAGGTTTATACCAATTTATTATCTAAGTCCTACTCTTAAGTTTATATTTATCTTATGGAATTTGGAGATTTTGCATTACATATCAAGTCTTAAAGTTTTGAAGTCTTGACGTGGTCTTTGATTAAGTTTGAGATATTATATCATGAACTCAGATCATAACAGTGCTTATAAGTATGATTTGGTTCCAAAATAAGGTTTTATTAGTTGACAAATTTGGTCCCTTGACTTTGCTAAATTGACATTTTTAACCCAAATGTTCGAAATTTTACACTTTCATTATTTATGATGGCTATAATTGTGTTAAGTAAGTTTGGCTACTAGAATATATTGGTATTTTTGATCCTTGCCCATTATTAATAGTTTTAAATGCATATTTTTTGTAGTTATCGTTTTATGTCGGTTAAAATATAAATTTCTTGCTTAAAGTTGGTATGTGGACAAATGGCGTTTAAAGTTCAAAGATAAATTGTTTTGAGTAGTACTTAGTCTCTAGAATATTAAGGTTATGGTCATAGAGTCGATGAGTTGGTTATTATATTTTTAAACGTGTATCGGGTCACGATTCGGGTATGTTATGTGGTGTATTTTTAAGTTAATAGAAGATGAGGTTGGCTGAGATGCAGCTGAAGGTCCAGGTGGTGTTGTCTGTGTTGGTTCAACCTTAACCTCTACCTCCGGAGGCACTTGGCTTGGTAGAGGATGCAAGTCCACAAGCTCTCCCTTTTAATCTTCTGCTCGATCACTCTAATGTTCTCATGCATATTGGATAGAGACATTGGAACAAGCCTCTTTCTGGAAAATCCATACATCTTCAAGAAGCTCATCATCCTCTGTGTGTCAGCAGACTTCTTTTGACTCTTTTGGATGATGGCTCTTGACTTTACAGCTTCTTCCCTTATCTTTCTCTTAGCAGCCTTCTGTTCATTGATGAACTGTTGTTCTAGCTGCTTAAGATATTCAAATTCAACATATTCATTGTAGGGCCCCGTTCTCGGAGACCTCACAGTTGGACAATCATCGCACATAATACATTTTAAAACATACGTTACTTTTGTAGCGGAATTTAAAAACTTACATTAATAATTAAAAACATGTTATATCATTACATTAGAACATTCGTTGTCATATCAAAATACAATAACATGTCAAAATGTGGATGCCATCCTCAAAATGCTCACAGTTGCTTATGCATCCATGGCTGCAACTCCTCAGCATCAACAAAATACCTGCCAACTATCATGCATACAAAAAGTCAGCGACGCTGAGTGAGTTCTAGTTTTATAATAAAATACTTTACTTCCTTTAAAAACTAGTCTTTACATCCATCCGTGGTCATACATCGTACGCACACTCATTCTATATTCATCATTCATTTCATTCTTTCATACTTTCATCATTTCATTCTTTTCGTTAATATTCACCTTCATATTCAGGCTTTCGTTTTGTACTTTTCACAGGTTTTTTACTTTCTTTCTCTTACTTTCTTTTCTTACTTTACGTTCATTAGTGATCATACATCATACGTACATACTGATAATAATTATTCTTATCTTCATCATCATTCGTTCATTCATTCATTTCTTCGTTCATTACTCATCATTACTTGAATCTTGTCTCATGCAATATCCCCGATCATGCTCAAAAGCTGATGTTATGCCGGGGCCTGTACACAAACCCCCGACTCATGTCCGAAGACTGACACAACATCGGGATACGCGACAAGGATCCCATCTCGTATGCAACACCCCCGACTCATGTCCGAATACTGATATTGTGCCGAGGCCTGTAATCAAACCCCTGACTCATATCCGAAGACCGACACAGTACCAGGGCGGGTAACAAGACCTCATCTGTTTCACATGTCATTCTGTCTCATGCAATACCCCCGACTCATGCTCGACAGCTGATACTATGTCGGGGCCTGTAAACAAACCCCCAACTCATGTCCTAAGACTGACACAGTACCAGGGTACGCGACACGGATCTCATCATCCATCACTTCCGTATCATCTGTATTTGTTCGTTTCGTACTTTATCGTATTCGTTCGTTTCGTACTTTTTCATTATCTCACCTATTTGTTCGTTTCGTACTTTATCATTATCTTCCACTTCGTGACATAATACTTTACGTTCATTCATTTAGTCATTCATACAACATACCATGTAAAGTCATACATAATGTATTACATAACATAATACGTACGTTTTGAAACCTCTTTAAAAAAGAAAGATAACATATCACTCACACATACACATCATAAACCTTATCATATCATCATGCATACATCAAGCATAAGCCATCACATCTTAACAGGGCCTATCTCCTATTCTACCACTTAAAACCACTTAGAAAATCCTATTTCCAAAATGGGCACATGGGACGTTTTAGGCGCATAAGCATAAAAATTTTAAGTGTAAAACAGTCTGGACGCTTCCGCACTATTTGGGCGCATGAGCCCTGTTTGGGCGTTTTACCATTATGTAGGCACATGAGGCCTGTTCACGCGCATCAACACTTAGGCACATGAGCAACTCTGGGCGCATGAGCACTATTTGGGCGCATGACCCAACGCTTAGGCGTTTTAGCAAACTGGGCGCATGGGTACTATTTAGGTGCATGGCCATCACTTAGGTGCATGGGAACTTTTCTGGAGGCTTGACTACTATTTGGGTGCATGACCTTAGGCGTATGAGGACACTTAGGCGCATGAGCACACTTAGGACCATGAGGTCATTCTCGGCACATGGAAACATTCTGAAATGTTTTCTATGCTACAAACAACACCCGATTACCATTCTAACACTACCTAAACACAGATATAACATACTAAGGCTCTTAAAACATGCTAAACATCAATACTAACCCAAGAATTTCCTTTAAAACATATTACTACACGACACCTTTGAATATCATACTAAAACCCATATTTACTTTTTAAAAACGTTTACTTGGTATGCATAATAGCCCCAAACACTTGAAAATTAAGTAAAAAGGGGTTCTAGAAACTCACCTTGAATAGCTTTGAGCAATTCACTTTGGATCTGAGCCTCCCTTGCTGTTTCAGCACTAAAATCCCAAAAACAAGCATCAAACACCAAGAACTTTGATCAACAACTTGTGAATTTGGTTAAAACCGAACATATATCAAGAAAACTTACCTTTGCAGCTTTTTCTTGCTCTTTCTCTCTCTAAAACCGAGAACTTTTCTCTTCTTCTTTTTCAGCCGAGGATGAGGTTGAAGAAACCAAAATGGGCGGTCGTACCCATTTATATAATAAAATAATAAGGTTTGTACCTTTTACACTTTGGCCCCCTCCATTTTTGTTCCTTTTTCCTTCCTGCAAGATACTTTTTATTTTCTCTTCTTTTAAATAAAATTAGGGGTGTTAAATTCATATGAGAGGAAAGAAGTGCAGATGCCGGATAGAGGCTTGTGGCACTGAGGTAGTTGATCATGTTTTGTCTGTTAGCCTCCTTGTCTACCCAAGGTTGTTTAGTTGCCATAACCTCTCTCTCAGGACTTTCATGAACTGGGGAGAGGGTAGGAGCATGTTTGTACAACATCTTTTGCCTTCTTTCTTCTTTAACTTTGAGGAGCAATTCTACATCCTCTGCCTCCTTCTTCTCCTTTATCAGCTCTTAGTCTTCCAGTTCATTTAGATCTTCTAAGGGAAGAGAGATGAGTTCATCAATGTTATTATTTCTGGTTCCCAAATAGTTTAATATGGAAGCCCTCAACTCATTATATTAAGTGTTTGGCCTGGGGGCTGTCCTGATTGCAGCTTCCATGAAGCCTGAGGCACTAGTAGAACTTTCTCTCTTTAGCATTCTCTTCCTCTCTCTTTCCTCCTCCTCAATCTCCTTGAAGGTCATTTTCCTCTTCCCTTTGTCACTCACAAGCCATGGTGACTCAGGGTGGAGAGAGCTTTGGCTTTCATTGCTTGGTTCAGTAGTCAAGCTCTGGCTAGAGAGAGGTTATGAAGCACCTTCACCAATTGGTGCCACACTGAGGGTAAAGGATGTTGAAGTAGTTTTTTCTATGACAATGCTCACAGGTTCTATCACCGGGCCTCAGTCAAGGTTTCCCCTTCAAAGCTAATCTTGGGTTCCACAATCCTATCTTGAATTCTCTCAGCCAATATGTCAGCCTACCTATGTTGAGTTTGGTTGACAAGTGGCATATTGAATAAAGAGAGACTGCCATAGAAGTTCAAGGTCTGAAAGTTGAAGACCTCTTGCTGTCCTTAAAATTTGTGCAGTACTAGGGCTCTTCTATCAGCATCATACCTCCACCCATATATTTTATTTGAAGCTCCATAGAGTGGGGATGACATTTCCCTTGGCATACCCTCCTCAAATAGACTTTGTATAAGAGAGTCTATTTCAATATGAATTTGAGGAGGTTGCTGAGTGTGGACAATTGCAAGTGAGGGCGGTGAATCCTCAATGTCCATATTCTAGAAGGACTCCCAGGTTCTATGATTGTGACAATTCCTTCCCCTTTTTGGTAGCATCACCCAATTGCATAGGTGAGTTGGAGGTTAAGTCTATCACATCCTCAGGTTCTTGTGTTCCTGGTTGAGTCCTCATAAAAGGTCTCACAGCTAGTTGTTCCTTGAGATCAGAAATCTCAAGTTGTTGATCATTGACCCTTCTTTGTAAGGTAGTCACTTGAGATTCCAAGTGACTAACCTTGGAGACTAAATTGGAGCATGTTTTTATCAGTTTTTGCACCTTTAGTATGAGATTCCCCTCATCTTCAATAGAAGAATCACTGTGGGATGAGATAATTGGATCTAAGTTTTCTTCCTTATCACCAGCTTATTGTTCTTGGCATTGGATTTCCCCTGCTTACTGACAACTTCAGTTGAAGTGTCAATGGGCTAGGTTGCCATGATTGAGGTCTTAATGATGTAATCACTTATAGAAGTGAGAACCTATTCCATATGGATCTCTTGAACAGGTTTAGGAAGATCTACCTTAGTTAGGGGTGGATGATGTGGGCTAGATATGGGTGACACAGGAGTATTCATCTCTCTTTAAGCATGGAAAGAGAAGAGAGATTCATGATACTCACTGAGTGCCATATCCTCAACATCATAGAATTCTAAGCTGATAATTGGTTGATTTAGATCAAGAGGCTGGGATGGTAACTTTCCCCTGAAGGTTGTTCACTAGAGTGTTGGGACTCTCAGTGAAGGATTAAAGCTTCTTGGGTTATGAGTTCTTCAGTCTGAGCATGAGGAACCTCCTTACTGATTATTTGAGAGATGGGAATGGTTTGCTCCTTAGGAGAAGTGTGAGCCCCAGTGTCCACTTCCTCTTGTATGGGTGGTGATATGGGGGTCTGCAGAAGTTGAATAACTGACGCAGGGGTTCGTTTTGATTTTCTTTGGTAGGTATGGTTATTTGTGGCTGTGTGGGTTGTCTTAAAGTGGAAGGTGTGGGTTCAACACTAGCTAGTGCTGCTAGGTTGTCACCTTAAGCAATGAGTTCTAACATTTTTTGGACCAGGGCTGTTTCTAGCCCTGAGAAGCCAACAGTTGGATTTCTCATAGTCTTAAAAATACCGGGCTTCATCTGTCCCAATTTTAGAATATTACCTGTTCCCCTCAACTATGATCCCAGTTCATAGTTAAGAATGTGCTGGATATATCTAGGAAACATATAATATTCTAAGGAGTCCAAGTTTTCAAGTAAATTATTGCACACAAAGTGTGAGCGCCTGAAGTTGACCCCATGGACTATGAAAGAGAGGTCTTCTGGAATTTGGTCCCAACCTCCATGCTTGTTAGACAAGCTGTGAATAATGACATGGAGGAGGTACTTCCACTGAGAGAAACCTTCCCTTTGTTGAAGGTTCTGACTAAGAAGTCATCTTCATAGCCCATCTGCTCAAAGGAGTGGTTTATAGCAGATTTAGGGAAGGACAATTCACCTTCTGCATCATCCAGCTATAGATGAGAGTTGATGGAAGCTGGAGCAATGAAGATTGTCCTCCCCTGCACTGTGGCAGACAGTGCCTTCTCCATTCATGGTGAACTCTTGGCAGGTCCTCTAAAAGTCCAAAAGCTGATCTTCATAGAATGGAGGATTAATGGTTCGGGAGGTGAAGTAGTGAGATAGAGAAATAAAGCAGCAAACCTCTAAGAAACTTGGATCTTTCTTAGAGTTTAACAGAGCAACCTGATTGTGTTACCAGTTAAGCTGCATGAAAACATCTGGTTGGTTTCTGCGGTCAAGGTTGCCATTTGAGGTAGCTTTGAGGTGAAGGAAGATAAGAAGAAAGGCGGTGAGTGGGAATTTAGGTTTAGAAAATTTACAGATGAAGAAGATATTGAAAGAGGGGGGGAAACATTGGGTATATTTATATGAAATGGACTTGAGACAAAGTTAATACAAAAGAAAAAACTTTGAAGTCCGAATGTCGGTCCCACATCTAAAAAACTGCACAAAAGGTAGTTTTCTTGGAAGTTGAAACTCTTTCGAAGGTAATTTATCTTTAGAAGTTTTTGTAAAAATCTTCCGAAGCCAATTTTGACTTTGGAAGATATTCCTTAGCTTAGTGAGAAATGGCTTCGGAAGAAAAATTACTTGCAGTATTTCCTCTTTCGAAGAGTAGTTGGTTAACCTTGAAGTATTCCAAAATTGCTAAGGAATATCATTTGAAAAAGATTTTCTTCCAAGATAAACTTGATTTATATAGGTGATAGATTAGACAACTTAGGACACACAATTCTTTTTAAAAATAATATAGATTAAGTTTTAAGAAAATCTATTCAAGGTTAATCATCCCAATAAGTGATATAAGATGCTTAAATCTCAGTTCATCAAAAGCCTTTATGAACAAATCAGCATATTGTTCATTTGTGTTAACCTTGAGTAGTTTTATCAATCCCTTTTCATGATTATCTCTAACTAGATGATACCTGATGTTGATGTGCTTTGTCCTTGAGTGCTACACAGGATTCTCTATGATAGATATAACACTGTTGTTGTCTATATGGATGGGGGTCTCTTTGAAGTTGTATCCATAGTCTAGCATCTGATTCTGAATCCAAAGCACTTGTGCACAGTAGCTTGCAGTAGTAATTTATTCAACTTTAGCAGTTGATGTAGATACATAGGATTGTTTCTTGCATTGCCATGAGACTATCCTTCCACCAAAGAATTGACATCCCCCAGATGTGGAATTTGCAGTCATGTTGCAGCCACCATAGTCACTATCTGTATAGGCATACAGATTAAAGTCATAATTCTTTGGATACCAAATGCCTAGCTTAGGAACACCTTTGAGATATCTAAGTATTCTTTTGACAGCAACCAGGTGTGAAATCTTAGGGTTAGCTTGATATCTTGCACATATGCATGAAGCAAACATGATATCAGGCCTGTTGGCTGTAAGATACATGAGAGACCCAATCATAGCCCTGTAAAGATGTTCATCTACACACTCCCCCTCAATATCAGGTCCAAAAGGGTGGTTTCTAGCTATGGATGTCTTTGCAACTTTACATTCAGTCATGTTGAATCTTGTAAGTATGTCCTGTACATACTTTGACTGACTTATGAAGATGCCATTTTCAACTTGCTTCACTTGAATTCCTAGAAAGAAATTGAGTTGGCACTCAATTCAAATCTATTCTTCATCAGCTTCTTAAAGTCTTTATAGAGCTTTGGATTAGTTGACCCAAAGATAATGTCATCTACATATACTTGAACTAGCATCAAGTGATTCCCTATTCCTTTGATGAAGAGAGTTCCATCTATAGTACCCTTCTTGTAGCCAGTCCTGAGAGAAATACTAAGATAGTGTTTCATACCACTTTCTTGAAGCTTGGTGCAGCCCATAAAGAGCTTTATCAAGCTTGCAGACATAATCAGGATGATCTGGGTCTGCAAAGTCAGGTGGTTGTTTGACATACACATCTTCATCAATCACCCTATATAAAAATGCACACTTGACATCAAGTTAGTAGACCTTGAAGTCCTTGGATGCAGTAAACACCAGGAATATCCTAACAGCTTCAAGTCTTACTATAGGAGCAAAGACATCAGTGTAATTAATTCCTTCTTCTTATGTTGAACAACTAGTCTTTCCTTGTTCTTGATGACAAGTCCTCTATCATATTTCTTATTCCTAAATACCCATTTGGTTCCTATGATAGTCTTCCCTTAAGGAAGAGGGCAGAGGCTCTAAACTTTTTCTAATTGAAGCAACTCCTCATGCATTGCTTCAATCCAACTTCCATCCTTCAAAGCCTCATCAACTTACTTTGGCTCTATCTGGGACAAGAAGCAAGAGTATAGACAAACATTTTTGTTATGGGTTTTGTCCTTTTATTCTCACTCCCTTTTCAACATCTCTATTGATGTTTATGGTGGGCTATGACTTATAGATCCTAAGTCGAGGGATTACAGCAAGTTGATTAGACAGATCTTAATTTGAAAAGTTTAGATCTGGCAATGAAGTGTCTCCCACCACATCAACACACTTATCAACAGAAGCATGATCTAATAAGTATGTGACATCATTGATGTGGTCTTCAATTGAGTGGGTTTCAGCATCAAGAAATTCTTGATCACTGTTACCACCACCATGTCCTCCTACATTTGAAGTTCCTTCATTTGTGTTTTGTGCCTCTAAACTGGAATTTCCAGGCACTTCAGATGTATGAGCTTGATTTATCATTGTTATGCTGATAAGAACTTCACTTGCAGGGTTATTACAACTGGAGCTAAAGTAGTATTCTTGCTTGGTCTTCTTAGCTCAAATATTGTGTTAGGATCTTCTGTTGATGTATTACCTGTAGATACTGAAACATCTTCATAAGATTTGTTAAAATAGTTGATGAATAAATCAAGATCAAATAGTTAATCAGGACCAGAACCTTTCACATAGGAAGTATGCTCATTGAAGATCACATTGGCTGATTCTTTAACTACTCTAGTTCTGAGATTGTATACTCTATAAGCCTTAGCTTGAGAAGAGTATCCAATAAAGTGTCAATCATCTGATTTCTCAGCAAACTTGGCTACTTGATCTTTGGTATTCAAGATGGTGTAGGGACATCCAAATGATATGAGAAAACCAATGAAAGGTCTTCTTTTGTGCCATAGTTCATAAGGAGTCTTGCCATGAGTCTTGACTACCTAAACTCTATTCTGCACATAGCAGGCACTGTTAACTGCCTCTGCCCAGAAGGTGATGGGCAACTTAGAGTCAGATAACATGGTTCTTGCAGCTTCAATAAGTGTCTTGTTTCTCCACTCAGCAACACCGTTTTGCTAAGGAGTCCTGGGAGCACTATATTGTCTTGTATTACCCTTTTCATCATAAAATGTGTTAAGAATTTGGTTCTTGAATTCAGTTCTTTGATCACATCTCATGATCTTAACCTTGTGATCACCTTGATTCTCAATTTTCAGAATGATATTCTTCAAGATCTCAGGAGTTTCATCCTTAGTTCTAATGAAGAAAACCCAAGTGAATCTTGTGAAATCATCTGTGATCATTAAACAGTATGAGGTCCTTCCTAGACTCATTACACTGGTGGGGCCAAAGAGTTCCATTTATAATATGTGTAGGGGAGTAGTGATAGAGTTCTTTTCCTTTGGCATGTGAGGCACCAAGTGTTATTCCCCTTTCAGGCATGCAACACAGTGATCATCACTTGTAAACTCTTTCTTTGGCATTCCAGTTACCAAATCATTCATAATTAACTTATTCATGTTCTTAAGTTTGCATGGCACACTCTTTTATGCCAAAGGAAAGACTAATCACTATTTGAATTAGATAGAAAGCAAGAAACTTATCTTGAGGGAGATGTTTCATGCAAATCCATCTTGTTCATGTTTCCTTTCAGGGGTGCTCTAAGTAGGATATGCTCTTGAGGTATGACCACCTCAGGCTTGAGAACAATGCACTCATGCTTAGTGAAGAGCATGTTATGTCTCTAGTCACAAGATTAGGATACACTCAGTAGATTGTACCCAAGCTCCTTAACAAAGTTTACCTTCTCAATGTTGAGCTTACTATAAGGCCCCATTCCCGGAGACCTTACAGTTGGTCATTCATGGCACTAAACATACATAATATTATACGTTTCATAAAACATTACAGCGGGAGTCATTGACAGAAACCATTCATTTTATTAATAATTACTGTTGTTATGCAATACAACATCGTTAAACTACAAAAGACAACATCCTTTGATTGCATTACAAAACAACAATAATAATAATATACGTGAATGGATGCCAGTCTCGCCCCGCCAAGTACCCTCCCTGCGTGCCATCCTCAGCAACCATTACTTGTTAACTAAAAATACATAAAGTCAGCGTTGCTAAGTGAGTTCTAGTGTTTTTATTTATTAAAATACTTCATACATTTCGTAGATAAAAAATATTCTTTTTATTAAATACTTTCTTTACTTTTGTACGTGATCATTTTTCATATATACAACAAAGTATAACCTTGTTCATCATTCTTTATCACACGTGTTCATTCATTTCGTACTTTATGCTTTCGCTCGTTCCGTAACTTACCTTTATCGTTCGTTTCGTACTTTATCATTATCATTCGTTTCGTACTTTATTATTATCTTTCACTGATTCTAGATCTTGTCAAGTTTTTCCCCCATCGTGGGCCGAAGCCACCATTCTAGGCTGAAAGCCCTATTTCTAACTGGCACAAAGCCGTATAATATTTTGGCACAAAGCCTAGGGTCGAATGACAAGGATCTCGTTTCGTACTACGGGTTCAGTCACCAAGACTGACCCCCCTGTGTGTGAACCCTCATGGGTTAGTCAAAATCGCACGTAATAAAACACACAGTTGAGCTAACAACTCTCAAAGAGTTGTGATCCTCCTTTAATTCTGCTTGCAAGACTTTTCTTTCTTTCATAGCGTTTCACTTTTCATCTTTGTTATTTTTCACTTCATTACGTTATCCTTTACATTCATTCATACATTCCTCATACTACGTAAAGTAATAATATAATACTTAACGTATATTATATTATAATATAAATACGTTTTGAAAACCAATAAAAGATAACACCTCATACACATATGCATATCATACATTCATCATACCATCATTCATGTTTTATGCATAGACCATCACATACTCATACTTCAAATAGGCCAAAACAGTCCATAAGTTAAACCAGGGTCAAAACCTAAAATTCTGTTTTTCTTAAAATTTTAGAAAAATTTTCTAAGTGTTGGGCGCATGGGAACTATTTAGGCGCATTAGCCCTGCTCCGACGCGTTAACAGTATGCGGGCGCATGTCCTCATACTTAACTGATTTTCCAAAATGTTTGGGCGCATGAACTGTTCAGGCGCATGAGCACTTTTTGGGCGCATGACCCTATACTAGGGGTTTCAGCCAAATACTTAGGCGCATGATGCACTGTTCAGGCGTATCAGCCTGCACTTAGACATTTCTAAGGCATTTCTAGGCGCATGGACTACTGTTTGGGCTCATCATCATTCACTTAGACTTTAAGCATATTTTTCATGCGCATGGGCCCTATTTGGGCGCATTACCATACTTAAAATCTTTCTAAGGCAAAAACTTAGGCGCATGGGCCTTGTTTGCGCGCATGAACACCAACATATATGTTTCTAACATATTTTCCGCTCCCAAACATAATCTTAGCATTTTCTAAGCCTTACACTACCATTTTAAGCCTTAACTTAGTGTACACAACTACAACACATTAACATACATGCATTAAAACATATGGTTATACATACAACTTTTATAAAAACCATTTACATGCATTTCAGCCCCGAAAAACTTTTAAAACATGTAAAACATGGGGGCTAGAAACTCACCTTAGTTGCTTTCAAGCTCAAACTCTTTGACTTGAACTTTTCCAAAGAATTCAAACACCTAGATGTGTCTAAAAGACACAAACCCGGACACACATACATAAGAACATATATTCTCAGTTCTTTAGTCAAAACACAAACAAAACCGAGCCAATTTTGAAACAAATGCATACCTTGTTGAAAAACATCCTCTTTCTCTCTCTAGAACCAAAGAATTCTTAGTTTTTTTCTTCTTCTTCTAACTTGGTCAAGAAAAAGCAGGAGTTATAGGCTGTTATGGATAGCCATACTCAAAAGTAATAATAAAGTAATGGGGTTTTGTCCTTTTTGCACTTTAACCCCTCCATTTTGACTCCTCTCCTTTTCTTTCTAATTACTTTTGTTTTCCTTTTTCTCCTTTCTTTTCTTTTCTTTTAATTGACCAAAATTTCCGGGTGTTACACTTGCCATTTATGACTGTTGATACATTGTTCCTAGTTTATGTTCTTCAATGTAAATGTCTTTCATTTCTTACACATATGTAATGAAAATGTTGAATGAAATATGATATGCTTTTGATGTT